>VMDO01011817.1:0-64995 GCA_007922755.1 Pedetes capensis | reverse complement strand
TGATTGCTGAGTAGTATTCCATTGTGTATATGTACCATAGTTTTTTTATCCATTCTTCTGTTGAAGGGCACTTTGGTTGATTCTATATCCTTGCTATTGTGAAAAGTGCTGCATTGAACATGGAGATGCAGTTGTCTCTGTGGTATGATGACCCATCTCCCTTTGGGTAAATTCCCAGTAGTGTTATAGCCGGGTCATACGGTAGATCTATTTTTAGTTTTTTAAGATACCTCCATATTGATTTCCACAGTGTTTGGACCAACTTATAGCTCCACCAACAATGTAAGAGTGTCCCTTTTTCTCTGCAACCTTGCCAGCATTTGTTGTTAATTTGTTTTATTGATCTTGGCCATTCTTACTGGTGTAAGGTGAAATCTCAGAGTTGTTTTAATTTGCATTTCCCTAATGGCTAGGGATATTGAGCATTTTTTCATGTGTTTCATGGCCTTACGGACCTCTTCATTTGAGAACTGTCTACTCAGTTCCTTTGCCCATTTGTGTATTGGGTTATTTGTTTTTGGGGGAGTTTTTTTCTTGAGTTCTTTATAAATTCTAGTAATTAGACCTTTGTCTGATATATAGGATGAGAAGATGTTGTAGCAAATTAATTGGGCTTGAAGGGAAGGTTACAGGAACCCAAATTTACAACCAGTCAGTCAGAAGCACAGGCCACAATCTGTGCTTGTGACTGGCATCTAAATTAGAGGGTGACCCTGTGGAAATAAAGCAATTATTAACTCTGTGAAAAACAAAAGTTCAAGAAAAAAATTCTACTTTCCTAGCAAGGAATAAGGGATATATAGTTTTAATTAACGTATAATCTGAATTCTCTTATAACAAAAAATTGTGACATAACTAAGTTGGGATGATCTACAGAGGTGGGGGTGCCATAAGAGAATTATTTACTACAATAAAACAAAATTTATAAAATTGATCAATTAAGAGCAAGAAATATACATTAGTAGAAACAGGAAAACAGAAGCAACATTTCAACCCGTCAAAAGTGGTTGCCTCTTGCCAGGTATGGTGGCACATGCCTGTAATCCCAGTACTCCGGAGAGTGAGGCAGGAGGATCACAAGTGAGGCCAGCCTGGGGTACTCAGCAAGTTCTACGCCAACCTAGGGTACACAGCAGGACCCCAAAAATAATCCTCTTGATGAGTAGAGGTGACATTTGACTCAAAGCATGGAAAACACTGGTCGAGAATGCAGCCTGCTCTCTTGACTAACCTGATACACTAATGCTTCTGGGTTTGACCCAGGTGGCCATTCACCCTCCAACTATTCAAAGGTCACTACTGACTTCTTTTGATACAATGGGACCCTAAACTGACATCTCCCAGTTCTTGAGAAACTAAAATGTGGCAGAGACCTGCTGTAAAAAGCTACCACCTCAGAAGGATACAGAAAAAACTCTGTACTCTAAGGGGATAGAACAGATCTGCGAAAGACAATCTCCAGAGAGTCTGTGAGACAATGACAGCTATAAAAGTAAGTAATGTTGTTGTCTATTTCTTTGTTTATTTGATATAGGTCTCACTATGCGCCCCAGAAGGACCCGGCAACCCACTCCCAAAAAACAGCCATTGAAAACCCTATGAATAGCAGAGAAGCACTGACAATAGTGTTTTGCTTGTTGTATGTAGGGCTGCTATGAGTCAGACACCGACTTGATGGCACCTAACAACAATAACAACATGGACCCCAGGGTGGCCTCAAACTCATGATCTTCCCGCCTCAGCCTCCTGAGGGCTGGGATTATAGGTATGCACCACCACACCTGGCCTACAAAGGTGAATCGACCAAGAGCAACTTCCCTGTTCTTTTTGGCCATGCTTGGGGTGAAATCCAGGACCTCACTAGTACTAGGCAAGTGCTGTACCACTGTGGCACACTCCCAGCCTAAGCCTTCCATTTGAAAGGAATAAATTGAGTACTAGAAGAAAGGACATTCCAAATGAATTATAAAACAGTGACATTAAGGTGACAGAAAGAAGACAATTTGACCAGTGAATCTATAATTATTTTAAAATAAAAACTTTTAAAAAGTCTTTTCACCTGAAGCCAACAAAGTTTCCCATGGCGACATACATTAGCTCCTTCTGCAGCCACGCTCAGGACACTCTGCTTCTTGATGTGGAACATCTGATAAGAAAAGGAAGAGAAGGAAGAAGGTCCATTGAACAATTGATGGCATCATAATCTCACGAAAGGCAAATGTAGACTGATTAGTGACAAACAACGTGCATCATTTGTTTAAATTAACAAATTTGACAAAAACCAGAGTCTGCCTAGCATGATGGCACAGTCCTGTGATCCCAGTGATTCCGGAGACTGAGGCAGGAGGTTCACCAGTACAAGGCCAGAGGCAACCTGCCTAACTTAGCAAGACCCTGATTCAAAATAAAAAATAAAAAGTGGGCTAGGGGTGTAGGCCACTAGTAAAGCACTTGCAAAAGTGTGTGGGAGGGCCTCAGTTCAATCCCTAAGCACCACAAAAATATTTTAAAGAGTCAGATAATTTTTGGCTCTTCTCTGAAACTGACAATGGCTTTCTGTCTCACTCAGGTCAAAAGGAAAAGTTTTAAAATATCTAAAAAGCCCTACTTGATCTGCCTCCCCTCATTTCATCTCATACCACTCTTCACTATGACCTCATCATGCTAACCTCTATGCTGTTCCTCCACGAAAGTTAGCAATGCTTCAGCCTCAGGCCCTCTATATTTCCTAATTCTACTTTAAGTTCTTCACCCAGATACCCACACTGCTAGCTCCCTTCCTGCAGGTCCTATTTCAATGTCATCTCTTAAGAGAAGTTTTCTATGTCTATCCCATATAAAATAGGACCTTGCTCTAACTCTATTCTTCATAACATGCAATTATCGCCAGCTGATATGAAATCATTTGTCTTCCCTTAGAAAGTAAGTTCCTGGGCTGGGGATGTATTTCAGTGGTAGGTACTTGCCTAACATTTGCAAGGCTCTATGTTGGATCCCCAGCAGCACACACACACCAAAAATAAATAAATAAATAAATAAAATAATTTTAAAAATACACACGTACACACACGTGTATATATATACACATATATATAAAATAAAATAAATCAAAACAAAAAAAGCTGGGGATGTAGTTTAATTGTAGAGTGCTTGCCTAGCATGTGTAAGACACTGGGTTTAATCCCTAGCACTGCAAAAAATAAAGTTAAAAAAAATGTAAGCTCCTTAGAGCTAGAACTTTGCCTTGATTATTGTTCTACCCCAGATCTCAGAAAAGCCAGACAAGAATCTAAAATACTGTGTTAAGAGGGAAAACATCAAAGATCTTATAATAGAAGAAGTTTATGAGATATGGACATGACACCTATGTTGTTGTTGTTGTTGTTAGGTGCCATTGAGTTCGACTCATAGAGACCCTACGTACAGCAGATTGAAACACTTCCTGATTCTATGCCAAGCACACGATCTTATGTTTAAGCCCATTGTTGCAAACACTGTGTCAATCCACCTGGTGGAGGGTTTTCCTTTTTTTTTGTTGACCTGCCACTCTCCTAAACATGATGCCTTTCTCCAAGGGATTGATCTCTCCTGACTATGTCCAAAATATGTAAGCCGCAGTCTGGTCATTCTTCCTTCCAAGGAGCACTCTGGTTGCACTTCTTCTAGGACAGATTTGTTGGGTCTTTTGGCAGTCCATGGTACATTCAATAGACATCTCCAGCACCATAATTCAAAAGCACCAATTCTTTTTCTGTCTCCCCTGTTTAATGTCCAGCTTTCACAACCATATGATGTGACTGAAAATACCATGGCATGAGTCAGACACACCTTCATCTTCAATGTGACATCTTTACTTTTCAGTACTCCACAGAGATATTTTGCCACAGGTTTTCCTAGAGCAATGTGCCTTTTGATTTCTTGACTGCTGTGTCCATGGTGCGATGTGGATTATAGAGCCAAGCAAAGCAAAATCTTGGACAACCTCAATCATTTCCTCCATTTATTGTGAAGTTGCATAATGAGCCAGTCATAAAGATTTTTGTTTTATTGATGTTTAGTTACAACCCATATTGAAGATCTTTGATCTTCATCAGTAAATGTTTTAAATCCTCTTCACTTTCAGTAAGCAGAGTTGTGTCATCTGCATAACGCAGGTTGTTAATGAGTCTTCCTCCAATCCTGATGCCGTGTTCTTTCTCATAAAGTCCAGCTTCTTGGATTATTTGCTCAGCGTATAAATTGAAGAGAGATGGTGAAAGTATACAGCCCTGACGCACACCTTTCTCAACTTTAAACCAGGCTGTATTTCCTTGTTCTGTTTGAACAACTGCCTCCTGGTTCATGTACAGATTCCTCATGAGTACAATTAGGTGCTCTGATATTCCCATTTTCCGAAGTGTTATCCACAACTTGTTATGATCCACTCAGTCAAATGCCTCTGCTTAGTCAATAAAAAATAGGTAGACATCTTTCTGATATTCTCTGCTTTCAGCTAATATCCCCTGACATCAGCAATGATATCCCTGGTTCCCCGCCCTCTTCTGATCCTGCTTGATTTTCCGGTAATTTCCTGTCTATCTACTGCTGTAGTCGCTTTTGAATGATCTTTTGTAAAATTTTGCTTATGTGTGATATTAATGATATAGAGAGACAATACTGGGTAGGATTGAGGACAATACTTACAGCAGCACCAAACTTTTGCTGAAACTGATCGATAACTGTGTAAGTCACCTCCTCTTCCTCTATAAAAGAAGAATGGCATTAAATATATTTCTCCTTTTTGGCCACAGAATACCCCTCCCACTAATTTTGGCCATACCCCTATCCCTATGCCAGTCCTTCACACAGGGAATGATTAACATCCTGTTTGGTAACTGAGAATAAATAAGAGTCTAAGAACCGAATGCCATGGAGCATGCCTGTAATCCCAGCAACTCAGGAGGCTGAGGCAGGAGGACTGCAAGTTCAAAGATAAAGCTAGCCTGAGTAACTAGCAAGACTCTGTCTCAAGATAAAAAAGTACTGGGCGCACCACGCCCATATGCCACGCCTATAATCCCAGTGGCTTGGGAGGCAGAGGCAGGAGGATCACAAGTTTGAGACCAGAGGCAGTCTGTGTAATTTAGCGAGGCCTTGTCTCAAATAAAGTAAAAAAATGGGCTGAGGGTGCAGCTCAGTGGTCCAGAACTTGCAGAGTATGCAGGTGCGAGGCCCTGGGTTCAACCCCCAGTACCACACACAAAAAAAGATAAGAAAGTAAAAAAGAGGCTGAATGTGAAGCTGAGTGATAGAGCATTTGAAAATGAATGTTCAAGGCCCTGGGTTAAGCCCTCTAGTATTGCAAAAAATAAAAATTAAAAAATTTTAAAAAATGGGGCTGGGGGTACAGCTCAGTGGTGGATCATTTGCCTATCAGGTGCAAAGCCTTGGGTTCAACCCCCAGGTACTGCCAGAAAAAAAAAAAGAGTCCCACCAAGAATAATCTTATCAAAAAAAAAAAGGACTAATCTTACAAATTGAAATGTCTAATCATTTCCTGTGATGATACAGTAACGTTTCCCTCATCATAGAATTATGTCTTATTATACATCAAGTCATGCAGTTGGTTTTTGGAGACAAGGTCTCACTATATAGCCCAGGATGGCCTCAAACTCACAATCTTCCTGTTTCAGTCTCCTGAGTGCTGGGATTATAGGCATGAGCCCCACTCTTGACACCAGATTCATGTCTTGAATACATCAAGTCATGCATTTTTTAAAAAAATCATATTCACACCCAAAAATAATAATTTAAGATAATTGAGTCCTGGAGAAGAGCCAATGCCTACCCTTTTGGGGTTCTCTAGTTCCTGCTACTTAATTATTTTAAAAAGTTATGTCCCTTAAAAAATTAGATGTGTAATTTAACATAGGGTTCTTTATCTCCCAATCTCTACAGTTTTGGAATACCACAGGAGACAGTCTGTGCACCTCTTTCCTTTGTATCTATGCTCAGTATTTTGGTGACCTCATCTAGTCTCGGGACTTTAAATGTCATCTATGGCTGACTCATGAATTTCTCATCATCTCAGACAGCTCTCTCCCCATTTCTAACATTTTTTTTCCCCTACACAGGTTCTCACTATGTAGCGCAGGCTGGCCTTGAACTCATGATCCTCCTGCCTCAGCCTTCCAAATGCTGGGACCTCTAAGCTTTTATTCAAACTTTGAAACTTATTTCAAAATTGAACTCCGAGTTAGCTCCTCAAAACCTTTCCACTCATATTCTTTCCCATCTTAGTTTAACAGTTGCTCAGGCTAAAACCCTTGGTTTCTGTCTTTCACACCCATATCTAATCTGTCAGTATATCCCATTGGCTCCTTCAGCACACAAAAAAATCCCAATACTTGTTACCTACTTTACTGCTACCATCAGAGGTCAAGCCACCATGCCCACTGATAAATTATTTCAGTAGTGCCAGGTATGGTTGCACATGCCTGTAATCCCAGCACTTTGGAGGCTGAGGCAGGATGGTCACAAGTTTGAGGCCAGTCAGGGTTATACAGAGAGATGTGTTTCAAAAACAATCGAACTTTGCTCTCAGTTCCCACACAGCATCCAAAAGTTGTTGTTGTTGTTGTTGTTAGGTGCCATCGAGTCGTATCTGACTCATAGCAACCCTCATAGGGTTTTGAATGACAGGTTGTTTCGGGATTGCCTTGGGAGTGGGTTGCCATATCCTTCTCTCATTTTTGTGGTGCTGAGAATCGAACTCGGGACCTCAGAGACTGCAGAACGGTGCTCTAGCAACTGAGCTAAATCCCAGCCCCATCCAGAAATTATGTCATGTTAATCCTCTGGTTAAAACTCTCCAGTGGAAAAGTGAATTTAAAAAAAAAATCATTCATAAAGCCGGGCATGATGGCGCACACCTGTAACCCCAGTGACTCAGGAGGCGGAGGCAGGAGGATCGCAAATTCAAGACCCAGAGACTGTTTGTGTAACTTAGCAAGACCCTGTCTCAAAAAGTAAAAACAAAAAACAAACAAAAAGGGCTTGGGGGTGCAGCTCAGTAATACAGCACTTGCAAAACATGCAAGCATGAGGCCTGGGGTTCAACTCCCAGTGCCACCAAAAAAAAAAAAAAATCATTTATAGAGGGAATTGATGGTGAGGTACCAGAACTGTGGCTAGCGTGTCGTCTGAGAGGGCAGTTTCGCAGAGGATGGCTTTATCCATTCAGTGATGTGGACCTGAGAACACTGGGATCCTGTCTACAAAGAACTGCAAACTTTCCAAGAACATGGATATACAGTAGAAAGAAATCTGGTTTGGGAGAGTATGAATTGACTAATAAGGTGGATCCAGAAACACAAGATTCCACTGGATGCATCAGTGCCTGATAATGGAATTAGATATGGTGTTCTCCTGGTTGGCCTTGCAAATTTTAGTTTCTCTAATATTACTGGAATTGATTACTCTCCTTCAATTCAACTGGGTGGAAGTATTGTAGAGAAAGAAGGGTTTTCTCACATTATATTGAAGGTAGAAGACTTCTTGTTTTTTCACAAAGCTGTCTGGATTTGTTTTGGGGCTTTTTTATTTTTTTCATGTTTATTTTTTGGTTTTGTAGTTTATTAAAAAGTAAAAGGCTCCTTTCCAATAACCTGGTATAATTGGACCAAGGAAGAGTTGCTAAATTAATTCAGTTGAAGATTTGAACTTTTAAAGAGCAGCCAACACACAAGTTCAGTTTTAGAGTTAGATACGGAAATAGAGTAGCAGAATTAGTCTTCCAAAAAATAGGAGACTTCCTTGGCAAATTCGGGTAGCTTTCTAAAAGAAATCACATAGCAAAGTAAACCTGATACACAAAATATAAGCATAAATAAATGCTCAGAAAATACACAGGATACATATGTTGAAGAGATATAATGAGTTGGTGGAAAAAATTATGAGCATATGAATGGTTGGTGTTTAGAGATCCACAAAGAATAATTCTAAATTTTCTTTTGCATTTGAAATATACATAATTTTTTTTCTTAAAACAATTTCCCGTAACTCCCAAATAGTTAAAAAACTTTAAAGTAGCTTGGCATAGTGGCACACACCGGTAATTCCAGCACTTGGGAGGCAAAGGTAGGAGGATCGCTGCAAGTTCCTGGTCAGCCAGTACTACATAGCTAAACCTTGTCTCAAAAAACCAACCAACCAACTGCCGGGTGCAGTGGTGCATGCCTGTAATCCCAGTGGCTTGGGAGGCAGAGGCAGGAGGATCGCAAGTTAGAGACCAGAGGCAGTCTGTGTAACTTAGTGAGACCCTGTCTCAAAAAAAAAAAAAAAAAAAAAAAAAAAAAAGGGCTGGGGTGCAGCTCAGTGGTCCAGCACTTCCAAAACATGCAAGTGCGAGGCCCTGGGTTCAACCCCCAGGACCGCAAAAAAACCCCAAAAAAACAAAAAACAAAAAAACCCCCAACCAACCAAATATACAAAACAAAATCTTTATAAAGTAGTAAATGCATTCACAAAAAGAAAAAAAATCATATATAATAGTGTAAAATATGAAATACTTAAGGATAAATATGACAAAAGATATGAAGACATACTCTAACTACAAAAATGCTGCTGAGAAATAAAAGAAGATCTAAACAAATGGAGACATAAGCCACACTCAAAGGCTGGAATACTTAGCCTGGCATGGTGGCACACATTTATAATCCCAGTAACTAGGGAGGTGGAGGCAGGAGGATCACAAATAAGAGACCAGAGGCAGTTTGCATAGTTTAGTGAAACCCTGTTTCAAAAAGTAAAAAATGGGTTGAGGGTGCAGCTCAGTGGTAGAGCACTTGCGGAGCATGCAAGTGTGAGGCCCTGGGTTCAACCTCCAGTACCATAAAAAAAAAAAAAAAAAAAAAAAAAAGGTTGGAATACTCAATGTTATTAAAATGATAGTACAGTACTCCCCAAGCTTGTAGATAGGATTCAATACAATCTTAGTCACAAGTCCAGTAACTTTTTGTTTTTTTCTTCATAAAGTGAGAAGCTAATTTTAAAACTTATAGGGAAATAAATGCAAAGAATCTAAAATAGACAAAATAACTTTGAAAGCCAAAGTTAGTGGACTTACACTATTTGATTTTAAGATTTATCTTAAATTGACACTAATCAAAACAACCTATTATTGGTATAAAGATGGAAAAATAGCTGGGCGTGTTGCATATGCCTATAACCAAAGTAGTTGGGAGGCTGAAGCAAAATAATCTCAAGTTCAAGGACAACCTGGGCTACATAGAGAGATCTTGTCTCAAAAAAGACACCAAAACAAAGAAGCAAAAACAAACAAACATAGAAAACTAGGTCAACATAACAGAATAAAGAGTCCAGAAATAAAACTACACATATGCAGGGAATTAACTCTTGAAAGTGCAAAGGCAATTAAGAGAAGAACACATGGTCTTTTCAATACATGGTATTGGAACAACTGGATATCTATATGAAAAAAAAATGAACCTTAATCCATACCTTACATCATATATAAAAATTAACACAAAATGGATCACAGACCTAAACATAAAGCCTAAAACTGACAGATTTAGAACAAAATATGTTGTTGTTGTTAGGTGCTGTCCATACAGGTCTGACTCATAGGGATCTACAAAAGGTTTTCAATGGCTGATTGTTTCAGGATTGCTTTGGGAGTGGATTGCCACATCCTTCTCCCATTTTTGCAGTGCTAAGAATTAAATCTGGATCCTCAGAGAGTGCGGAGCAGCACTCTACCAACTGAGTTAAACCTCAGTCCCAGAAGAAAATATGTTGTTATTGTTGTTGTTAGGTGCCATCAAGTCGGTATCCAACTCATAGAGACCCTGTGCACAACAGGTTAAACACTATTGTCAGTGCTTCTCTGATGTTCATAGTGTTTTCAATGGTAGATTGATTTTGGGGAGTGGGTTGTCAGGTCCATCTTCCAAGCCTACAGCACCTGGTGTTCCTATGTGGTCTCCCATCCAAGTACTAACCAGGCCCGACCCTGCTTAGCTTCTGAGATCTGATGGGATCGGAGGCCACAGGGCTACAGCTGCAGACCGAGAAGAAAATATAGGAGATATTAATTAGAAAAAGAAAAAGATAAAGAAAAACATAGAAGAAAAATTTTGTGACTTTGAGTTAGCCAAAGATTTCTTAGACAGGACACCAAAAACAAACTCCATAAATAAAAAAAAAAAAACTCATATAAATAGGACTTCATCAAAATTAAAAATGTCTGCTCTTAAAAGTGTACACACACATACACACAGACATACAGACACAAAAGGCCAGACACTATGGTGCCCACCTGTAATCCCAGTGACTTGTGAGGTAGAGGCAAGAGGATCATGAGTTCGAGACAAGGGGTAGCTTGTGTAACTTAGCAAGACACTGACTTAAAAAACTAAAAATTGGGCTGGGGATGCACCACAGTGGTAAAGCACTAGCAAAGTATGTGAGAGACCCTGTGTTCAATCCCCAAGTACATACATGTATATACATGTATATACATATATATGTACATATGTATACATACATATATACACACAGTGTATACACGTGTATATGGTGTGTGTGTGTTTGTATGTGTGTGTGTAGTTGGAGATGTAGCTCAGTGCTAAAGTGCCAATCCAGTACAAACAATACCCTGAATTTCACCCCCAGTATCACAAAAAATAATGTAACAGAAGGCATCACTGGGTGCTCCTAATTGTCATAATCAAACTAATTTTTAAAACAATTTAAAGGATCAACTGTCATGGTTCAATCCAGACAAAACAAGAATGGGGGAGATGTGATGGAAGGCATGGCTGATGGCTGAAGAAAATCTAAGGAAAAGTGGCTGGAGAAGGCTCTAGCTGCTTGCTGGGGAAGGCTTTGGCCCTTAGAAGCTCTGCAAACCTAAAAGACCCCTTCTGTTATCTCTATCACCTTGGGCGTAGACCCTTGTGCAGACATGGCACAGATCTGCCTACATGCAGTGGGCAGAACATGCTAATTTAAATAATAAATAACTCTTCTCTGTCTCACAAGAAAATAAACTTTAACCCACTTTTCTCCTGACTCCTAAGAATGATTAATGTCATAAGGGCCTAATAAAAAGAGCTTGAGACACTCATTTGAGGGGCAGTGCACACAAAGACACTGGCCCCCACCTCGGTCTTTCTAACACTAACTCTTGGTGTGGAATAATCCTCTTTGCATTTGCTGATACCATGGCTGCTGGACAATCATGACAAATGGCGCTGAAGGGGGTGGGAACAATAATTGATTTCCCCTGAGAACTGGTCAGCAAACCCTCCAGGAATGTGAGTAAAGCAAAAGAGGACTCTTCAACCGGGTAAGCAACCCTCATTTTTTTGTCTCAAGGATAAATCAAAGGAGGTGTTTCTTCCACTCTTTCTTTCCCTCTTGCCTGTTTGTTTTCCAGAGGATTTTTTGATCTATCCATAAAATTCGTAATGGTTTGATGCTGATGGGGACTTTTCCCTTCCCTCTAAACCTTGTTTTCAATTTTTCATAAAAACACTTTGATTATGGATCAACAATTTGTCCTCTGAACAAAAACAATATATGTTATTAAGACAACTGCACAGCGCTACAGACACCTCAATAACCAAGGAACAACTCTAAAAGTTATTACAAGTAATTCTAATACATAATCCTTGGTTCCCAGACAATGGCACCTTAGACTTGGAAGTCTGCGAGCAAATAGACAAAAATTTAAAAAGAAAAAAACAATTAGGTGAAAGGTTTCCCCTGGCCAATTAACCACCTGGGCATTAGTCCACATGGCTCTTACTCCTCCCTCCCTAGTCCCAAGCCTCACCCTAGGCATCTGGGGAGCCAAACAGCCAATTCAGCAGCTCCTTTCTCTTTCTAATCTCCCTAAAAAGTTCTAACTTAATCTGTGATAACAAAAGGACAACTTCAAAGGCTATTAAAAATAAGACTAAAAGCCTGGCATGGTGGTGTACACCTGTAATCTCAGTGGCCTGGAGGTGGAGGCAGGAGGATCAAAAGTTCAAGACAAGAGGGAGTCTGCATAACTTAGCGAGACCGAGACCGTGTCTCAAAAAGTAAAAAAAAAAAAAAAAAAAAAAAGCACCAGGGTGCAGCTCAGTAGTCCAGCACTTGCAAAGCATGCAAGTGCGAGGCTCTGGGTTCTACCCTCTGTACCGAAAAATAACAACAACAACAACAACAACAACAACAATAATAATAATAATACAACAAAGACTAAAGTTTCCAGTCTGCACCCTAGATGGGTTGCTTACAACTTGGACTTTTCCCTTGCTTAGACTCTGACTGTCTCAGGAACTTTTAACTTCTACTCCAGGGCTGGCCAAACCAAACCCATTATGCCCAGCCCCAAGGTTTTCATAACCTCTGTAGAAAAAAAAAAGCCACCATTCAAGATTTTGCCTCAAGCCAAGAGACATAAACATTCAGGGGTTAATTATTAAATCAATTTGAGTCTAGAGAAAAACAAATGTACATTTTAAAATCTAAGCGGCTATAAGGCTTAAGACATAAACCAAATAAAAGATTTTAAATTTGACCAAATAAATGATCTTAATCTATTTCATTCTATCATAAATATAATTTAAATTCAGTGTTTCTTTTTAAATAGGTTAGTTTGTTTTACTATATTACTTTGTTTTATAATTAAGGTTTTTATATAAAGATTATATTATTTCAATTTCTATGTATATTACTTTTGGATATATATTATATATGAGTTGTTACCTGATAAAGTCTGCTCCAAAAAATTTATATTCAAATTGACTTATAGGTAAGTAAACATTCACATAAATTAAAACTTTTAAATTGGCCCAAATTCTCTTTAGTTCATAAGTCTTAAGTCTCTGATAAGTTAATACTGTTAATATATTTTGTCTGTGTTTATATCTATAATAACTTAAAGATTATGCCTCAAATACAGCTTCCTAGGATTTCGTTTAGTGTGTGTGTGTGTGGATGTGTGTGTGTGTGTGTATACATGTGTCTGTATACACACACACACACACATCCACACACACACACGGGGCTGGGATTTAGCTCAATTGGTAGAGTGCCACTCTGCAGTCTCTGAAGTCCCGGGTTTGATTCCTAGCACCACAAAAAATGTGAGGAAGCCGGGTGCGGTGGCGCACGCCTGTAATCCCAGCGGTTTGGGAGGCGGAGGCAGGAGGATCGCAAGTTCGAGACCAGAGGCAGTCTGCGTAACTTGGTGAGACTCTGTCTCAAAAAAAGTAAAAAAATGGGCTGGGGGTGCAGCTCAGTGGTCTAGAACTTGCAGAGCATGCAAGCACAAGGCCCTGGGTTCAACCCCCAGTACCGCAAAGAAAAAAAAAAGTGAGGATGTGGCAATCCACTCCCGAGACAATCTGGAAACAATCAGCCATTGAAAACCCTATGAAGGTCACTATGAGTCAGACATAACTGGACAGCACCTAACAACAATAACACAACACACACACACACACAACATATGTGTGTGTGTATATATATAAATTCTTTTAACTTAAAAGATTTTTAATACAGAAATAAAGAACCATTAAGAAAGAGGAAGAAATTTAAAAGGTGGTAAACATGGAAATTAAAAAGGTTAAAGAAATAAAAGAGTATTTTAGATGAGAAAAGATTTTATACAGTACAGTTCTATGTAAAAAGTAGAGGGTTAGTATAAGAAAGAAAACAAAGTCAAAAAACCAAAGTATGTTGTACATGGTAAAGAGTACATTATGAAAAAGTTAAAATGTTAAAGAAATGGAAAAATATTTTGGATGAAAAAGATTTTGTGTGATGTAATTTTGTCTAAAACATAAAGGGATATTATGGATAAGAAACAGTCAAAAGGCAAAGGTATGTTGTGGATGGTCGAGGGTAGGTTACGTGAGAGGGTTTATGAATGTTGTAGATGGTGGGGGTACGTTGCAAGAGAGTTTATGAAAGATAAAAGTTATTTACAAAAAATATATATATATATTTAAATTGACGATTAAAAAGGGTCACTTAAAAGATTTTCTAAGATCAAATTTTAATATACTAATATAAAAACATAAAATATTTAACTCTTATTTTCAGAATCTCACTTAACTGTAACTGACAATATAAAAAAAACCTGTTATTCCCCCATCATAAAATCAGTTTCTATGTAATCAAAACAAAATCAAACAAAATCTTCAAGGTTCATTTTAACCAGTCAAGTGTCTCTTCTCTGTGATCAAATCATGGAGTTGACTAATCTTCTTAATTCTCATAAATAACAAATTGATTATTAAAATAAGCTAAAGGAACTCCCACTTGGAATTTGGCACCATTTTCTTTTATTTTAATAACTTGTGCTTGTCTCTTTACTCTAGTCCTCACCTTCCATCAACAAATGATCAAGAGTCAAAGTCACCAAATCCAGGCCCACCTAACTCAAAACAAGAATAGGGAAAACAGAATGGAAGGCATAATTAGATGGCTGGAGAAAATCTTAAGGAAAAGCGGCCAGGAAAGGCTCTAGCTGCTTGCCAGGGAAGGTTTCAGCCCTTCCAAGTTCTCCAAGCCTAAAAACCCCCTTCTGTTTTCTCTCTGACCTTGGGCATAGACCCTGCCTACGTGAAGACATGGCACAGCACTGCCTATATGCAGTGGGCAGAACACTCTTAACATAAATAAACTTTCCCTGTCTGATAAGAAAATATACTTTAACCTACTTTTCCCCTAACTCATAAAAATGATTAATGTTATGATAAGAGCCTAATAAAAAGAGCTTAAGACACTCACTAGGGGTCAGTGTACCTGAAGGCACCGGCCCCCACCTCAGTCCTTCTGACACTAAGTCTTAATGTGAAGGAATCCTCTTAGCATCTGCTGACCCCGTGGCTGTTGGACAGTCACAACAGAAGATAAAAATAAATTTTAAGCCAGGCATGGCAACACTCACCTATAATCCCAGGACTCAAACCCAGAGCCTGTGCATGCTAGGCAAATGCTCTACCACTGAATCACATCCCTAGCCCTTGGTTTTTGGAGACAGAGTTTCAGTGTATCCCAAACTGTCCTTGAACTCATGATCCTCCTGCTTCTGCTTCCCAAGTACTGGGATTACAGGTGTGTGCCACCATGCCCCACTTTTTATTTTATTTTTTAATGAAAAGATCCAGAAAGCTCTCCAGAGCTTCTTATATCAGAGTAAAGTCCTAAGCTACCTTAAGGATAGAACAATTCCTCCATGACCTGCCAATTCCACCTCATCCCCTGTTCCTTCTCTGTGCTCTAGCTACACTCACCTCCTTGCTATTGTTTCAAGATGCTGCCATGTTCCACCTCAGGGCTTGCTTTATTTATTTGTTTATTTGTTTGTTTATTGCAGTACTGGGTGGTTAAACCCAGGGCAAGTACTCCACCACTGGGATGCTCCCCCATCCCCATTTTTTCTCATTTTATTCAGTTTTTAATTTTTTAATTTTTATTTATTTACTTATTGTAGTACTTGGGGGTTGAACCCATGGCCTTACACATAATTTGCAAGTACTCTACCACTAGGCTGCACCCCCAGCCCATATTTTATTTTTTTTATTTTGAGACAGGGTCTTGCTAGGTTGTGCAGGCCGCCTCTGGCCTCAAGTTTGTGATCCTCCTGCCTCAGCCTCCCAAGTAGCTGGGATCATAGGCATGCACCTCCATGCCCAACTCTCAAGGCCTTTGTATTTGTCCACTTTTTAGCCTAAAAAAAATTTCCCTAATATATCCATATAACTCAATCTCTCATCTCCTTTAGGACTTTACTGAAATATTACCATCTCATCAAAGCCTGTCCTTGATGCCCTCAAATTGCAAAAACAACTTACCACATACTTATCTTCCTTCTGCTTTTTCCTCTTCAGTATTTGGCACTGGCATACTATAAATTTTATTCATGTCTTATTTAGCATGTCTCTTGCATCCAAGCTCAATGAGGGCAATATCCCCAATGCCTGGCACATGGTATGCATTCACACATCAAATAAATAAATCATAATATTTATCTTAATTCAGAGCCCAGAAGCAATGGCTTAGTTGAGCATCCCATATAGAATCTGATTCAGGGTTATGTCAATTCCAAAGATTTCTTTTCTTTTCTTTTCTTTTTTTTTATTTGCAGTACTGGGGGTTGAACCCAGGGCCTCTCACCTGCATGCTTTGCAAGTGCTGGACCACTGAGCTGTGCCCCCAGCCCTTTTTTTTACTTTTTGAGACACAGTCTTGCTAAGTTACGCAGACTGCCTCTGGTCTCGAACTTGTGATCCTCCTGCTTCTGCCTTCCAAGCCGCTGGGATTACATGAGTGTGCCACCATGCCCGGCGCAATTCCAAAGATTTTTGAACCACCATAAACACAGCCTAGAAAACTCAGAGTTCCATTACTCACCTGATGGGCTGTACTTGAGGTCATTTAGCAGAGAAGTGGTTGGTGCCTCCAGCACAGGTGAAGCAGGCTCATATACAATTAGGCCTTCATCTTTTATTTTGTCCATCCTAGCCCTTTCTGTACTTAGACTGTCCTTACAAAAAAACAACACTCAGGTGAACTTGTTCTTTGCTACTGGTGCCATATACAGATTTTGCCACTTGTTAACAAGGACTATGGTACTCCATTACATAGGGGTTCCATTTATCCATTCTTACATCCACTGTTTGAGGCTGCTATCTAAATATGGAAGAAAATATCCATATTTTCCTTCTCATTTCTATTTCTTTAGGCCATATTAGGAACTAAGCAGCTAGTGGATTAAAGTTAAGTCTTTCTACCCTAATGTGCACATTTGGAAAACTTCATAATGAAGACAATTATCCCACCATACCTAACAGATGTCTTTTCTCCCATTGCATCCTGTTCCGCTTCATCCAGTAGTTCCACTGAAAAATAACCAAATGGCTTCCAACAGTTTCTTTTTCTTTTTTTTCTTTCTTTTTTTTTTTTTTGTGGTATTGGGGGTTGAACCCAGGGACTCACGCTTGCATGCTCTGCAAATGCTGTACCACTGAGCTGCACCCTCAGCCCATTTTTTTTACTTTTTGAGACAGGGTCTCACAAAGTTAAGCAGACTGCCTGTGGTCTCGAACTTGCGAACCTCCTGCCTCTGCCTCCTGAGCCACTGGGATTACAGGCTGCGTCACCGTGCCAGGCGCTTCCAACAGTTTCTAACTGGAAAATAATTGTCCAACCCCAGCTCCAATACCCAGTTTGACTATATACTGCAAATAGTAATTGGAAATGAAATGTTAGTCCATAGATGCCTTCATAGGCCAGCAACAAATAGAGCAAAAAACACTACTCAAAGCATGACAGATCCCATGATTATGTCCCTAGCTTCTTGGTTACTCGAGGGGATCAGGCATCTTTTTGTATGTTCCCTTTACCCTCTTCCCCCCAAGGTGCCTTTGTGGCCATTTACACTGGTTCTAGAGAGTTCCTCTTGCTCACTGTAACCCTAACGCACCTTCCTTCACCCTATTAGAGGCTATTCCCTTAAATCATTTAGAGTTGTCACTGCTACTTTCATAGGCTGGTGCATTTTGGGTTTAATGACAAGAAGGATAATGAAAGGCAGGGTGGAAATCCCAAAATAATTATGAGAGAAACATCCCACAGAGATTCTGAAAGCATTTATTTTTAACCTAATTGTGTAGGGGATATAGAGAAATATTGTATTTTGTTATTTCTAAGATTCAAATTTTTAACAGCTCTGACATGGGATTTTCAGCAAATGCATATGAATGTTTAATTGGCAGCTTCTTTTCATTTTAGGGTGCAAAATTTAATGGTGTGTCATATAATTAATGGCATCTGAGATTCAATGAAGTAACTGGGTACTTTTATTTCCTGTGGTGGTAGGGATTGAACCCAGGGCCTTGCACATGCTTGCCAAGAGCTTTACTCCTGAGCTCCATCCCCAGCTCCACATTCAGTACTTTTTACTGTTCAAGGAAAAAGCCTTGAAAAGCGAGAGGACCCCTAAGTTTCAAATGTTTCCTTTTCCCTGCATTATCTAGGGCAGTGGTCCCAACATTTTTGGCAGTAGGGGCTGGTTTCATGGAAGGCAATTTTTCCAAGGACCAGTGGCAGAGCTCAGGTGGTAACTCGAGTGATGGGGAACAGTTGTAAATATTGGTGGTTTTCTGGCTCTTACTGTGCAGCCCAATTCCTAACAGTCATACTGGTCTGTGGCCTTCATCTAGAGGTGTTGAGTCTGGGGCAGAAAGCGGTGAAATTCACTAAAAATACTGATTAGCCATTATTATCTTTCATCTTGATAATTCTTACTTAAGATGACTTATGGAGAGACTGCTCCATGGCTGATTGGGCCACAGGGTAAAGAAGGAGAAGCCCATCTCTCAGGCTTAAACAAGAGGTCAAGTCCTAGGAAGGAATTCAGGAGTAGATGACTTTCATGAGTACAAATCACAAATCTAGTTGGTGGTCAGCCTTCTTTGGAGTCAGGAAGGTACAACTAGCAGTTTCTTCACTCTTCTCTACAAACCTTCCCTTGGCCTTGCTTTGTTCTAATTAAACTAAGCTCCACTCAAAGGTTAATTACTAAAACACAATCAAATGCCAGGCATGGTGACTCATGTCTGTAATCCCAGAGACTTGGGAGGTGAAGGGAGGAGGATCATAGGTTCGAGGCTGGAGGCAGCCTGCATAACTTAGGGAGACCTGTCTCAATTTTAAAAAAGTTAAAAAGGGGCCAGGGGTGCAGCTCAGTGTGAGAGAGCTTGCAAAGTATGCACAAGACCCTGGGTTCAGCCCCCTAGTACTGGGAAAAAAAGAAAAAGATCAAGGGACAAAGAGAATGCCTGGCAGCATAAACCCCCTTTCCCTTCCTTTCCCTATTTTTCGCTTCGCTTCTCTTCCTTTCTCTTGTCTTCTTTTCCTCTTTTCTTTCTCATTTCATATCCCTTCCTTTTCCTCCCCTTACCCTTTTCTTTCCCTTCCTCAAATCTACACAAACAGTGGCAAAAGCACAGCCACAAGAGGCTAAGATTGCCATTCCCCTGCCTCGTCCACTCTACACTGACTTTTACTCCTCTCTAGAAGGAGGAGAAAATGTCCAAATTCTTTTTTATTAAAATTTGTGTTTTGAGACAGAGTCACACTAGGTGGCCCAGGCTAAAAAAAACTCGCTATATAGCTCAGGCTGGCCTCCAATTTGTGAGCCTCCTGCCTCAGCCTCCTGAGTTGCTGGGATTACAGGCATGTACCAAGGTACCCAACATATCTGAGTTCATGAAAGTGTACAGTGTGTGTGTGTGGGGGGGGTTAACAATTGGGTGAAAAAGAGCTAAGTACACAATTGTATGAAAATGCCATAAGAAACCTGCTATATTGTATGCTAATTAAAATTTTAAAAAATTTAAAATAACTTTTAATAGTATTGTATAAAATTTTTTTTTAAGTTTACTGTAGATTTTTTGCTTGCCACCCCTTCTTCTTACCTTATTTGACTTGCCTAAAGGGCACCGACTAGATAGGTTGTTGTTAGGTGCCATCGAGTCGGTATCCGACTCATAGTAACCCTACGTACAACCGGAGAAACACCACAGTCAGTGCTTCATTGCTATTCATGGGGTTTTCAATGGTGGACTGATTTTTGGGAGTGGCTTGCCAGGTCCTTCTCCTAAGCCTACAGTGTCTGGTGCTCCAGGTGGTCTCTCATCCAAGTACTAACCAGGTCGAACCTGCTTAGCTTCCAAGATCTGACAGGGATCAGACTTGATAAGGCCTGTTTAACTCATGGCTCACAGGCTGCATTTGGCCCAGGATAGCTGGTATTGTGGCCTCACAAAATCTTTTAATGTGTTTTTTAGCATTTGTTTTCTTTGTGACTTCCCCTATTATGTATATACACTATATTACACAATTTACATGTGGTCCCAAGACAATTCCTCTTTACTGGATATGGCTCAGAGAAGCTAAAAGGTTGGATACCCCTGGACTAGATGATCTTCTATAGCTACTCCATCAGGAACACAATTAGACCTACTCTTGCTAAATGGCTTTGGATAGCAGGGATAAGAACAGGATGCTTTCTGCAATCTCCAAACCCCAAAATCTCTGAAAATCTAATTTTATTGTAACTCTTTTGGTAGCAAAACCTGACCTGACAAGCTATTTATAATCCTACTTTTTCCCACTTAGTATGATTATCCACTGATTTCTCTGGAGAAATGTGTTGTATTTCTGCACAAATACAGGGTGCTACTGAGACCCCCTTGAGCTATTATATAATATAAACAACATATACTCTGCTGTTTTCTAAAAATCCACAATTCTGGACTCTGAGATATATGGTACTGAGTTTTCAGAAAAGGGATTGAGAGAGCTCGGTGCAGTGGAGCATGCTTATAACCCCAGCAACTTGGAAGGCAGAGGCAGAGGATCACGAGTTTGAAGCCAGAGGCAGTCTGCATAATTTAGTAAGAGCTTGTCTCAAAATAAATAGCAAAAACTGGGCTCAGGGGTGTAAGTCAGTAGTAGGGTACTTGCAAAGCATGAGGCCCTTGGTTAAACTCCCAGTAGCTGAAAGAGAGAGAGAGAGAGAGAGAAATGAAAACAAAAGAAGAGAGAAAGGACTGTGAATAGGTGGTGAACCTGTGTCGTTTAGCTTACTGAGAAAGACAATCCCTTCCTGTTCAGGTTCTTGCCTCTGCTGACAGAGTCTCTAGTGATAAGCACCAGCAGACCTCAACTCTAAAACCAAAATGATTCCATTCTGTAAGACTATGCTGCTCATAAAGCATCCATTGAAACAGTAAAAGAAGGGTCACTTCTCAAATACCAAGTTTTATGAATATAAATGCATTATTAAAGGCAAGACAAAGCTGGGCATGCTGGTGCACACCTGTAATCATAGTGACTCAAAAGGCTAAGGCAGGAAGATAGCATGTTGAGGCTAAGGCAGCTGTATAGGTAAGACTCTGTCTCAAAAATAAAAAATAAAAAGGGGGCTGGGGTGCAGTTCAGTGCTATAGTACTGGCCCAGCATGTACAAGGCGCTGGGTTCAACCCCCAGAACTACAAAGGCAGGGGCAAGACAACACCCCATTTTATTTCAAACATTGGAATGGGCCAGAGCCATGCATTTCCTACTGCAAATCCCAATACCAGCAATCAGGTAACATGAAACTCTCACCATTCACAATCTCATGCCCAAAAAACATCTTCACTCCTGGGACACTCCAGCCTGTCTCCACATTCTTCACTGTGATAGAAAACAATTCATTTGGTTAATAAAAAATAGCATTTTCTTAAAACCATAAGAAAACATGTCTCTTACCATTGCTATAATATGAGCTTTATAAAAATCTCCAATTTATTTTCCCCATGGAATGAAGAACCAGTAATACATTACAAAGCTAGAAACAAGTAGTATGAAGAATAGAATAGGGGTTGGAGATTTAGCTCAGTGGCAGGGCAACTGCATAACAAGTGCAAAGCTCTGGGTTTGGTCTTCAGTGCTGACATAAACAAACAACTCCAAAACGGAGTAATCCTCAGAATTGACCAAGGGAAACTAAAAAGAACAGCAGTAGTACACTGAATTTAAAATTCCCCTGAGAATATTCTAAGGTGTTGGGGCTATGGGTTATTTATTATATACCTATTTGTTTTTAATCTGCAGAACTCCAGAAAAAAAAAATTAAGGCAACTGACTACTTCTAGAGCACATATCCTGCTTCACTTCATGTTATATGTTTAAAAATGTCAGGGACAACAATCCAACTCCTGGCTGTTTTGTTCTGGGGAAGTTTAGATGTCTTATCTACAATATACTGTCATTTTTCTACATGGAAGTACTCATAGTAACGGTGCACTGCTGTATCATCTGACTTGATGCCCATGCAACCTTTGGAATATTACTTTCTTTTCTTCTTTGGCTTATAGAACATTCTTTACGGTTAATTCTTTCCCCACTAATTATCTAGAACTATCACACTGAACACTCACTCCAAGGCAGGCACTGTGCTATTTGCCTACATTCAATTTTCCACAAACATAATAAAACAAGCAGGTCATCATCTCCATCATGGAGGAATCTGGGGCTTAAAGAGGTTGAATAACTAGCTCAAGGTCATACTGATAGTAAAAAACAGGATTCAAACTCAGGCCTCAGCCTCCCAAAGTACCTGGGGACCACAGGCACATGCCACCACACCCAGCTTTTTAACATCTACTTGTTTATCTGTTCCCTTAGTGAGGGGCTGGGATTCAGCTCAGTTGGTAGAGTGCTGTTCTGTAGTCTCTGAGATCCTCAGTTTGATTCCCAACATGGCAAAAATGGGAGAAGGACATGGCAATCCACTTCCAAGGCAATTCTGAAACAATCAGCCATTAAAAACCCTGTGAGGGTCACTATGAGTCAGAGCGACTTGACGGCACCTAAAAACAACAACCCCGTATTAAACCAAGGG
Organism: Pedetes capensis; assembly: GCA_007922755.1. NCBI lineage: Eukaryota > Metazoa > Chordata > Mammalia > Rodentia > Pedetidae > Pedetes > Pedetes capensis. Next base: position 42,535 of record VMDO01011817.1, on the reverse strand, counting down.
GGTTTTTTGGTTCCTTTTTGTTTGTAGCAGGGTGAAGGGGGGTGGTCAAACCCAGGGCCTTGCACATACTTTGCAAGTACTCTACAAATGAGCTGCATCCCCAGCCCCTTTTATATTTACTTTGAGATATGGTCTCACTAAGGTGTGCGGGTTGCCTCTGGCATTGAACTTGCAATCCTCCTGCATCAGCCTCCCAAACTGCTGAGATTACAGGTGTGCATCACAGCATCCAGCTGTTTTTTTGCAGTCCTGGGCATTGAACTCAGGCTTCATGCACACCAAACAAGCACTCCAACACTGAGCTGCACCTCAAGCCTATCTTTTTAATTTTAGACAAGATCTTGCTTAGTTGCACAGGCTGCCATTGCCCTTGAAACTGTGATCCTCCTGCCTCACCCTGTTGAATTACTGGCATTACAGGTATGTTCCACAGTGCCCTGCTAAACTATAAGTTTTTGAAGACTGTGACCATGTTTTTAGTGTATGTATCCCTGGCACCAAGCATAGTATCTGGGATATAAAAGAATCAATAAATGATTGTTGTTGTTGTTAGGTGCCATCGAGTCGTGTCCGACTCATAGCGACCCTCACAGGGTTTTCAATGGCTGATTGTTTCGGGATTGCCTTGGGAGTGGATTGCCACGTCCTTCTCCCATTTCTGTGGTGCAGGGAATTGAACTCAGGACCTCAGAGACTGCAGAGCAGTGCTCTACCAACTGAGCTAAATCCCAGCCCAATAAATGATTATTGAATGAATTAATGTTGCAAAAGCCTGTTACAGTCTCATCCTAACCAAGGAAAATTTATTTTAACTCAAAATATTGCTTAATAGTACCATTCATCTCTTAAAGGCCATTTATACTTTGTTTCAATTGTAAACTTGAAACTTAGCAAGTGAGGAAAATAACTACTCTAGCAAGTCAATATTCTGCCTGAATAAAAACTGCATCTTTGGGGGCTTCTAGAATGGTGAACACATGAAGGCACTGGGAGGGTGGCATACCCATAGAGGGCATGGACGTTCCACGTCTCCTCTCCCATAGCTTGTCCCACATATCTCTCATTTGGCTATTCCTGACTCTTATCCTTTATAAGAAGCCACAACTGAAGCAGAGAGATAGAGAGACTATCTGGTAACCTGTGAGGCTGACAGATGATCACTAAAGTGGCAGAACAGGAGCACATTGAACCCAGAGCCTTGCGTATGGTAGGCAAATGCTCTACCACTGAGCTGCTCCTCCAGTCCCCTCCCTGGTTTTTCCTGGTACTTTGGGGTTGAACCCAGGGCCTCACACATACTTTTGCAAGCACTCTAGCACTGGGCTATACCCCTAACCCATTTTTAATTTTTTATCTTGAGACAGGGTCTTGCTAAATTATGTAGGCTGCCTCTGGCCTAAAGCCTGCACTCTTCCTCTACTTCTTGAGTCACTGGGATTACAGGTGTGAGCCACCGTGTCCAGCTCCTTTCTTATTTTTCATCTTGAGGCAGAGTCTCGCTAAATTGTACAGGCTGCCTCTAGCCTTGAACTCACAATCCTCCTGCCTCAGCCTCCCAAATTCCTGGGATTACAGGTGTGCTCCATGAACCCAGCTTCTGAACTTATTTTTGCATGAGAAAAATTAACTCCTTTATCTTTTCATTTGTTTAAGTAAAAAACAATTATAATGAATAGAGTGGTTATTTTTTATTTTAAGATGAATATGGTGAGTAATTAAAAGAAGTACTTAATTTAAAAAACTCTATCTCCTGAAAATGCCCATTACCATGTCAATGAAAGTATAGAAGTAGGGACAAACCAGTACAGGTTACTTTGTTAGGGAAAATAGTATTCTAATCTTCTCATCCCTTCCTTAAAATAGGAATAACCCCATTCTCTCAATTGCTAATGGAGCCCAAAGTCATCACTCACATTTAGTCACTAATCTTTTAAAAGGCAGAAAGAGGCCAGGTGCTGTGACACATGCTTATAATTCCAGCTAATCAAGAGGCTGAGGTAGGAGGATTGCAGGTCTGAGGCAAGAGGTAGCCTGTGCAACTTAGCAAGCCCCTATCTCAAAAAAAAAAAAAAAACTAAAGAAGGGCTGGAGATGTACCAAGTGGTGGAGCATTTGGCTAGCATGTACAAGGCCCCCAAGTTCAACCCTCAGTACTGAAAAAAAAAAAAAAAAGCCAGAAGACTATAACAAATAGAACAAAACCTTTCTTCAAGACAACAATCTTGTTAGGATCCACATGCTGGAGCACGCCCTCGAAGATGCCAGAAACCAATGTGAGTTTCACTCTTCTCCACAAAATCTGATTGAGGAAATGGTAGTCACTGCTGGGATCCATGCTGTATGATTCCAAAAGCAGCCTTCGAATAATCTTCTCTAAGCATCCAAACACTTGAAAATTAACAAAAGGTCTGATTTTAAAAGGACTGTTCTGAGAGGAAAGTTACTTGTTCTTCCCCATATATATAAGGAATAAGAACAATAGCAAGTAATTCAGTTTTGTTCATGTTTTTAGAATGTTAATGAGAAAAGGACTATTGCAAACACTCATACATGGGAAACTGAAAACTTTAAGACTTTGGGCAAGACAAGGTTGGCTTGTCTATAAAGTGGGCATAATACCTCCTTTCCTTCCATAGCTAAGTGGAACAAGCAGAACATTTAGAGGCTTTTAATTTTTGTTTGTTCGTTCTTGTGTTTTGAGACAGGGTCTCACTGTGTAGCCCAGGCCATTCTGGAACTTGATATATAGACCAGGCTGACCAAGAATTCACAGCTATCCTCCTTCAGCCTCCCAAGTGCTGTGATTACAGCAGCCACCATACCCGGCTCACTTAGAGATTTTTTTATGGCAGATATATGCTAAGAATAAATGAAAAAATACTTGACACATGCTGCAATAATTTGTTTACCCCGACATGTCTGGGATATAACCTCTTCTAAATTTGGCTTCTTCTGTGTTAATAACACTTCCAGAGTTTAACACCATTACCAACCAAAGCATAAGTGACTTAGAATTATCACAATTTATGCATTATCAATCCTGCTGCAAAGATGTCCCTGCAAGGTTCATTCCATGCCATCTGGCCACATTTCAGGACTAGGCTGCTGCATTGTCACCAACCAGTCATGTGTAGCCTGACAGATCAAAGTGCCAGATGCCACACACTCAAATGTTTTTATAAAAATGAAGCATGCTTATTACAAAGAATCACAATGGCCAGGGGTGGTGGCACATGCCTGTCTCAGAGACTTGGGAGGCAAAGGCAGGAGGATCACAAGTTCGAGACCAGAGGCAGTCTGCATTATTTAGCAAGACCCTCCAAAAAGTAAAAACAAAAAAGGGCTAAGGGTGCAGCTTATTGGTACAGTACTCGCAAGGCATGCAAGCACAAGGCCTTGGGTTCAACCCACAGTACCGCAGGGGGAAAAGAATAAAAAAAAAGAACTACAATGCAGAAAAGTGCAAAGCAGAAACTCTACCTTGTAGAAATAACTACCATTCATAGTAAGCTTAGTGTTTAGTAAGTAAGTTTAGTGTAATACTGTATTTTAAAAGATTAATACTTTCTTTTTAAAATCTCATAGAACAATTCTGTTTTTCAGATATCCTTGTATTTAGAATCCTAGATTTTTATTTTTATTTTTTGAGACAGGGTCTCACTGTGTAGCCAAGGTGAGCCCGGAACTTGTTATTGGACCAGGCTGGCCTTGAACTTGTGTCAATGCTCTTGCCCCAGTACCTTCCAAGTGCTAGGATGACAGGCATGTGCCACCATGCCCAACAGAACCCTAAATAAATTTTGTTCTTCTGCTGTAGTTTAAATCTGAAAGTGTCTTGTCTTTGACACACTAGAAAAATGCAACCCACGAATTTTGCAATTTACTCTAACACAGTGATGAAATAATGAAAGCTTCACTCAAGGAAGGAAGTGAGAAGTTACACAGCATTGTTAAGGAGAAAAATAACCTGTATTTTTATATTTTAAGGGAAAGACTTTCACCAATATTATCTGATATTTGCAATCACCATAACCTAATTTACAAGTGAGAAAAAGGCGGCTTAGACACTTAAGAAATGTGCCCAAAGTCATACAGCTAGAAGATAATGGAACCTGAAGTAAAACAAGGCCCCCAGTGGAGGATATTTGTAGTCCAAAGAAAGATTAAGCATTATGCATCCAGAAAGAACATAAAACAAGTCACTATAAACCCTGAGAAAATAATTCTTTGTTCAAGTTATTCCAACAGGCAAAGGGGGACTTTTTACAAAAACAAAGGAGGACATACAACTGGGAGAAAAACCTTAATGCATTTTTTTTCAGGACTAAGTGGTTGAATCCAGGGACTCGTGCATACTTTACAAGTGCTCTACCACTGAGCTGCATCCCCAGCCCTTTTTATATTTTTTACTTTGAGACAGGGTCTTTGTAAGCTGCCTCTGGCCTCAAAATTGTGATCCTCCTGCCTCTGCCTTCTGAGTAGCTGGGATTACAGGTGTGTATCACCATGCCCAGCCAGATAGCCTTTTAAATAATAGATTCAAAAATAAATATATATTTAAAAAGAAATTCAACAAAGAAAAGTTTATGAAATGCTTAGAAAATAAGAAAATTAAAGAACTGTTAAGAGGAAAAAAAATGGTAAAGTAACTCAGAAAAAGAAAATATTAACACAGCCAGGTACAGTGGTACATGCGTATAATCCCAGCTACTACAATGGCTGAGGCAGGACAACTGAGAGCAATTGTAGCTTAGGAGGCATGACTTTAAGGGGGTCCTGGGCAAGACCCTATCTTAAAATATAAAACGGGCTGGGGGTACAGCTCAGTAGTAGAGCACTTGCCTAGTGGGTGCAGAAGGTCCCAGGTTCCACACCCCAGTACAAAATTTTAAAAATTAATATATAGCAAAACAAAGAAAGCTTTGCCTGGAGACAGCTTTAAATAGTAAAACTCAAAATTAGGAAGGAAAAAGTAAAGTCAAGATCAAGAGATGAGCCTCAAGACTAAGAAAGGGGACATTCCTGTCTCTGACCTTAAGATTTTCCTACCACACTCACAGTTGCAAGATAAAAAGTAACTTCTCTGGCTTCTTCGACTGGCCTATCCAAACTGCTATCATGTGCATATGAAGGCCAACCTCAAGACGTCAGAGCAGAGGGCTTTGCTCTGGGTAGGACTTGAACCTCACGTAGCAGGGACCCAAAGGAGCCTCAGGCTAATCTGCAAAACCGTAAGTAAACTTCAAAACTAGTATCCTGGGTTGATTTGGGAAAGCTTGCTAAGACAGTTATTAAGTTCTAATGACAGTGATCAGAATTTGTTTCTTATCTCAAACTGGTTCTTAACAAAGAGGGGCGAAAGGACTAGGCAGCTGGAGCCACACGAAATCTACTGGTTCTCTTGAGAGGAGGTACACTAATTTAAAGGACGTTTTTCAACTTTTTCACCAAAGCAAACAAGAATATGCCACGAGAATAAAATGCAAAATTCCTTTTTCTTTTTTCGGACAGAGTCTAACCATGTTGCCCAGGCTGCCCTGGAACTGGAAATCCTCCGGCCTCTGTCTTCCAAGTGCTAGGATTACTGGGGTGCGCCACCACAGCTGGCCCCAATTTTTCAATTTTAAGACGAAATTTTAAAAATTCAAACAAATGGCGGTCCCTACGCTAGAATTTCCTCTCCTTCACCTGGGGCGCCCCGACCCCGAAGGAAGTTTGGGAAATCAGGATCTTAATTACAACCAAATGCTGAGCTCCTTGAGTCCAGACTAGAACTAAGAGGCACTGCTTGTTAAAGAAGAAATGTCGGGGCGCTCCAATCCACTCCGTGGCGGTTATGAAAGCACAATCCCGAAGCTAACTGGAGAAAAGTTCTCAGCACCCGTCACCCAAACCGCAGAGGAGATGCCAGCGAGGCGGAACCTAGGAGCCAGTAGGCGCGTGGCCAGTAGGCTGGCTCCCCGGCGACCCCCTGCGGACGGGCGGAGAGAGAGGCCAAGAAAGAAGCGTGACTCTCAGCGTGCAGTTCCCAGAGGACATACCTTAAGGTTCCCCTTGGGAAGTTTTGTCTCTTTGTGTTGTTTATCTCCGCAATTCTTGCCACCTACAGGGTAGGATTTCTGGTGTTACAATCCTGTAAGAAACAGGTTTGGCTACGCTGTCGGCCTGCTGCGGGTTACTCCGAAACGATATGTCGACGAAGTTGCCCTTTTAATTGCGGACGATAGCTCCTCGGTAGCATCGCCCCTTTAAGGCCGGCGGCAATCACGGTTCCGGGGGGCGGAGTCTGTCTCCAGCTGGACTCCAGCTGGTGCTTAGCTGATTCATTTGGGGGCCCGGAACTCGGAGCGTGGACGTCGACGCCGGCGCAGGGCGCAGTCTTGCCCCTGATTGGCTGGTCTGTGGGGCCGCCCTCCTTCGCGAGCCTCCTGTAGGTTCCCTCCCCGGTCCGCAGTAGAAACATTGCCCTCTCCCTTCTTGACCCCTGGTCCTTTCTTCCCTCCTTCCCTTCCTCTCGCTGCTGTCGCTTCAGGCGCTGCCGCTCCGGGAGGAGCTCCTGGCACAGTGATGGGGTCTCGGGCTTCTACATTACTGCGGGATGAAGAGCTCGAGGAGATCAAGAAGGAGACTGGCTGTGAGTTCGGGTTGGGGTGGGGGGGGTGGAAAGCGGCCGAGCGCCTCCAGCCGGCCTCAGGACTAAGACCGGTTGTCGCTGAGGTCGGTCCTGGGGTGCCGTGACTTTGGGGAGTCCTGGACAGCCTCTGGTGCTGGAGCTTCGGGTCGCCGGGAGCTAGAGGATCTGTAGGTTCCACGAGCCTCGCTGTGACCCCTGTGGTGCTGTCCTTCCCCTCATAAGAGAATGTCTCTCGATCACTCAGAGCACGGACACCCCTTTTCTCTTCTACACCCATGAAACTCCCTGAAGTACCTTCTTTTATCTTTCCTGGAACCCACCTTTTCTGGGAAGATGCATACCGAGCAGTAGGTAAAGCCGAGAAGCAAATTCAGGAACTCTGAGTGCATCATGTAGGGAACATAATCCGTTCCTGTGACGTTTCTGGGCAGGGACCTGAAACCACTGACGACGGTGTGGAAATCACAAACAAATTCTTGCCACAAACTGAAAAAATAAACTCAGAAAACAAGACCATATAGTAAGGCTTCGGAAGATGTGACCTGGTGACTGCAGACCTTTAAACAGGTTTGAGAGCTTGAGGCTTTTCAGTCTGAACTTTTGGAGAAAAAAAATACTGGTACTGTGACCACCAGTTTTTCACTGAGGATACTTGTCCTAATTTCATGTATATTGATTTCTACTATGCTGGTGTACATTATGCAGCAGCTATTGAAATTGAATGTACTCCAAAAATCTCTGTGAATTTGCACTAGCAACTGAGTTTTTTTATAGTTCAGTCTCTTCCTCTCTAACCTGAACAAAGGAGCAACAGGGCTTTGGGAATTAAGAGGCACTGGAAACATCATACATTTGAAAAGCCCTTGATAATGCAATGTATGGTACACTCGCACACTTGTGTTGGTGCAGAGTGTTTCCTTAGTAATCCTTTATGACTCTTGTTGAGTTATGAATTGTGTAAGCTCTGTCTCTTCATTGTACTTTTCTTTAATGACACCACCAGCAAGTAACACAATGGATCATAGGCAGATAGTACTGAAGAGTACTGGGGGGATTACAGAATTTGTCAGGGAGTGTTAGCCTTAGATAAAAGCTGTTCTGCGCTGTGACAAATTCAACTCTCTAGAATCTTCAAGTTGAAAGAGATGTTATCTGTCAGATTTGTTTGCTTCCTTCAGCATCCGTTAATATACGACCATTAATCCTCTCCATAAAGACTTTTAACCATGAAGTCCTCCTTTTCACAACTTTGAATGAATGAGAGAAAATAGTTAGCTATTTATAATTTGCAGCAATTGTTTGGCCAGTTGACTTATGGTCATTTTATAGCTTACTCTGACTCCAGGAGTAGAAATCTAGGCAGTTTGGATTCAGCAAGCACTTTATTATATTTTGTGGCCATGACCTCTGGACATGCTTATAAATACAATGACTACTTGAAGTCTAGGGTGACACCCAATTTACAGCATTTGTGCTTAAAGAGTCATGTAATGAGGAAGTATAAACCACAGTGAGACTGGGAAAAGATATTTGTTCCTCAGAATCAAGGGAGCAGTAATCTCATTCTGGTTTATTTACATTTGACCAAATGAAAAGGGCCTAGGTTGCTATAGGACTCTGGGTTACTTTACCATGTGACTTGTGGACAAACATGGTGAGTACTTACGGAAAAGCTTTTTTTCTAGTTGCCAAAGAGTACCTCAAGTATGAGGGAGATTCTCAATAAAACCACTGTACATGTATGTATTGAACCAAAAAGCCTTGTGAAACACTGAATTTTGTTGTTGTTGTTTTACTGGAGGGTTGAACCCAGAGCTTCACCAATGCTAAGCAAGTCCTCTACCACTGAGCTACACCGCCAACCCCCTTTTTAAGTTTTTTTTTAAATTTTGAGGCAGGGTCTCACTAAGTCATGTAGGCTGCCTCTGACCTCAAACTTGTGATCCTTCTGCTTCTGCCTCCCAAGAAGCTGAGATCACAGGCATTTGTACCATGGCTCCTGACAAGTACTTACTTAATTTTTGCAGTGTCTGTGTTCAATACTATGTTAGGTACTAAGAGCAGATGGTGACCAAAGACGCCCACAACCTGGTTTGAGAAAGAAGCCCAAGAGAGAGATGATTAGCATCATGACATAGGGAAGCTAAAATGGCACCTACCTTCAGAATGTAGAAAAGTGAGAGTCTTTGTGAGCAGGCCTTGTAGAGGACAGGAACTGGGTCTTGATGCATGCATAAGTGGGTTGGATTTGTATAGATTAACCAAGGACATTTTGGGTGATTTCCAAGAGTGATTTCTTCCAGTCTGCTGCAATCATTCCTCTACTTTAGGAGTTTGGCTATCCATTTATTTTTATTGTATTTTATTTATTTTTGGAGACAGGTCTCAAACGGGAGATCCTTCTGCCTCAGCTTCCCAAGTGCTGAGATCATAGGCATGGGCCACCAATCCCACCTAGCAGAGTTGTTTTTTAAAGCCGTAATTTTAGTACAATGCAAAAGGTTTAGAAAAATTAAAAACATGGATACTTGGATGGTGGGCTAAAGAGGGGAAATTTGTCATATTTTCATCCGCCTCTTGTTTGAGGAAAAAGAGTTTGGGTAACTATTGATCAGAAACACTTTAAGAAAAAGTATAAGCTGGGCATGGTGGCACATGTCTGTAATCACAGGTATTCTGGGAGGCTGAGGAAAGAGGGTCCTAAGTTTGAGGACAGCCTTTGCTACATAGAGGGTTCAAGGTCAGCCTGGGCAAAAGGATGCCAGAGGCAGCCTGCATTATTTAGTGAGACCTTGTCTCAAGATAAAAAGTAAGAAACAGAGGGCTCAGCTCAATGCTAGAGCACATGTCTAGCATGTGTAAGGCCCTGGGTTCAACACAGAGAGCTACAAAAATAAATAAATAGATAAAATAAATGATATTTGAGGAAAACTCACTTTATATTCAGTATAAAAGATTTGCATTAGAATTGATTATGTTTAAACATGTTTCATAAATTTAGATTGACTGGAATTTATATATGACAAGTTCAGCTAGTATTTGAAATTTAGCCACTAAATATTTAAGGTATAAAGTAATGTTAGCTAAGAACTACGTACCTTTCATCATCTGTAAAATGAGAATAATACCTCTTTCATTTCAAGAGGTAGTACCTCTTTCATAGAATTCTTTTGTCAATGGGTGAAATAAGTTACATAAACTATTTAGAATAGTGTCTGATATAATAAGTGCCATGTAAATGTTAGCTATTATTATATTGAACCATAGATAACAGTCATCTTTTGGGGAAAATACCATGTGCATGGGCTAGTTATAAAAACTGTCTAGGGAGAGGCAAGAAGATCAGTAAATTTAAAAACAGAAAGATAAAAACTGTGTCTAGGGCTATATAATTGGGAGTGTGACATCACTTTGTACTTTTTCTGTTTTCAGTGGGCATTGGTTTAGGAATCAAGTAAAGAGCTCTTCTGCCAATCCCAAGAAAGTAAAAGTAAGAGAATAGAAATTCTGATGTTTCTAATAGCTAAAAAGATTGTCTGAGAAACACTGTGTTTTGGTATAAAACATTTTCTAGATTGCCTTTGTTCAACTATCTTCTTTCATATTTCTACCTTAAAAAAAATTAAAGCATATTAGAATAAAAGATGTAATTGGAGGAAGGTCACAAATGTCTTGGAATTTCTGTAATCTCCACCCTTAGTTTACTTAACTATTGCAATAACCTGGCTGTGAATTACTTAAAACCTTAACTATGATAAACAGTTCATGCCAACCAAATAATGATGAATGCACATTGGTTTTTAGTGTGTCATGTGGGTATGGGCAGGGTGTTGAATAGGTTTAGGAAGTGAGGTTTTGTTTGTTTGAAAGGGTTTGTTTGAAGTGAGGTTTTGTTTGTTTGAAAGGGTGTAGTGATGATATGAAGGGTGTGGGTTTCTCTGTAGTTCCAACAAAGAGCACAAGCCTGGAAAAGGCAGTTGCTTGAGAAAATTTCCTCAAGTGCAGCTTCTGAGTGCTGCTGCCTCCAAATGGAGGATCCCTTTATGACTGTGCCATACCATAGCGTTTGAAAGTTCTGTTACTACAAAACATCCTGCTTTCTTCTGTCCTATTGAAATGGAAATGTACCCTTAGCTGGTTTGGGGTTAAGTAATTTGTACTTTTCCAGTTCTAGTCCAAAGTTTTATTCTCATTTGTTGCCAGAAAAGGGTAAGAAGTAACTGCTTGTCATATTAGAGAATAAAACCCTGGGGTAGTGAGACCTTGTGAACTTTTTTTTAATAGGGGAAGGTGGTTCAGAGCATAGAATATTTTGAGGGTTAATCATTTAGAAGGTCATTGACCCCAGGCAACAGCTGCAAAGATATAAGCAGAATTTTCTGCTTTTAAGTGGAGGAAAAAAATATGAAATATACTACAAAGTAGTGATATGTGCATTATATGCAACAAACACTATTATGGAAGAAAAGAAACAGGCTGTAGTGAGAAGGCAAACTTACTATGAGTTTCGATTTTTCCCCCCACCTTTTTGTGATGAAAGTTTTGCAATATACAGAAAAGTAAAAAGAATAGTATAATGAGCATCCTGTGTATTCCACTTTAAACCAAGAATTAACATTTTGCTGTATTTATCAGTTTTCTTTCCTTTTTCTTCTTCTTCTTCTTTTTTTTTTTTTTCCTTTTCTTTTCTTTTCTTTTTCTGTATAGGTACTGGGGGCCTGAACCCAGGACCTCATGCATGCTTTGCAAGTGCTCTACCACTGAGCTGCACTCCCAGCCCAGTATTTAGTTTTTATTTTGAGACAAAGTCTCCCTAAGTTACTCAGGCTGACTCTAGCGACCCTTTTTGCCTCCCTCTTCTGAGTTGCTGGAATTACAGGCCTATGCCACCACACCTGGCCTATTGGAACTCTTTTACCTGTAAGTACTTTTGCGTGCATCTCCTGAGGAAAGATATTCTTTCCTACATAACCACAGTCTACCATACAGACCATATTCATGCATACCCAATCATAAGAAGATAGAGTTTGTCTGTTTGTTTTATAGAATGTCTTTTAAGTCTTCTTTAATTCCTAAGAGAATAGGCCAGATTTTAAGTTTCTCATATTGAGGAAATATTGGGGTGTGGAGCACAGAGGAGAAATGGTTAGAGCCTGTGCCAGTGTGCATGCCTGCAATTCCAGCTACGTGGGAGGCTGCAGCAGGAGGATCACAGGTTCAAGGCCAGAGGCAGCTTATGTAATTTAGCAAGACCCCATCTCAAAATAAAAAGTAAAAGAGAGACTGGGCAGGTGACCTAGTAATGAAGCACACGCTTGGCATTTGTGAGACCCTGGGCTCAAAACCCCCCCACACACACACACACTGCAAAATAAATAAGTAAATAAATAAATAAGGACTGGTTAGAGCTGTAGCTTTAACTGCAGTCTTTATGTAGAAGCAACAGACCCTTGGCTGCAGTTGTGTGCTTCAGCTAGTTGTCTTCTGTATTGAGATTGGGATAAAAGCAGGGCACATATCATCTTATTCCCATTTTGTTTTCATTCTTCTCTCTGGTGCTCCATCTTGACCCTCTTCTTGGCACTTCTGTAAAATGTCTTTCTGTTCAAGGCAGTGATGATAGAAAGATCTGTAGTCTGGAAAGTTAGCAGAATATTTTAAATCTTTCAGCATATAAAATAAGTATTTATTCAACCACTGGAGAAAAGTGCAGCCTCATTCAAGACACTTTCATATTCACAGCCTACTGTGAGAGTAACTGTCAACTCCTGAAACTTCCGTTGGCTTCCCAAATGTTACAGGTTTGGGTACCTGTTTGGCTGCTTAGCTCTTTCCAGTGAGAATAGTTTTACTAGAAACGTGTCCTGGCTTCATTTGTGGCAGGTATAGTGTTTCTGTTTTTGTTTTCAGTACTTGGTTGTTGAAGCCAGGACCACTTCATGCTAGGCAAGTAGTGCCACCACTAAGGTGCACCCCCAGCCTCTTTTTTATATTTTTATTTTGAGACAGAGTCTCCATAAGTTGGGCAGTCTATGTCTGGCTTGGAACCTGTGATCCTCCTGCTGCAGCCTCCTACTTAGCTGGGGAATTACAGGCATGTACATGGTGCCCAGCATTGTGGCATTTCTAATACCTTTCTGCATGTATATTGTGTAACTCCTTAAAGGTAGGTTGGAATTGTGCTGAGCTCAATATCTTGTAGATTACTTTATATGCATTGTCACATTGGATTTAGCATCTAGGTGAAGGCTTTCTCTCCTTTTTGTTAATAAAGCTCTGTTTAATGATATCTTTACAACATTAGTTCCAAAATTTAGAGGTCAGGTTCAGGTAGGACTATACTGAGTAAAGTTAAAAGTTGACATTTGAACTGGATGTGGTGGTACACAGATATCTGTAATCCCAGCACTCGTGAGGCTGAGACAGGAGGATCACAAGTTCAAAGCCCACCTGGGCTACATAGCAGAGACCGTATCTCAAAAAAACAGACAAGCCAGGCCCCATGGCACACAGCTGTAATTCCAGCAACTCAGAAGGCAGAGGCAAGAAGATTGCAAGGTAGAGGCCAGAGATAGCCTGCACAATTAGCTAGACCTTGTTTCAAAATAAAGGGGGGCTGGAGCCGGGCGCGGTGGCGCACGCCTATAATCCCAGCGGCTTGGGAGGCAGAGGCAGGAGGATCGCAAGTTTGAGACCAGAGGCAGTCTGTGTAACTTAGTGAGACCCTGTCTCAAAAAGTAAAAAACGGGCTGAGGGTGGTCCAGCACTTGCAGAGCATGCAAGCGCAAGGCCCTGGGTTCAACCCCCAGTACTGCAAAAAAAAGGGGGGGGGCTGGGATTATAGCTCAGTGGTAGACTGCTTGATTAGCATTTATGAAGCCTTGGGTTCAACTCCTAGCATTACAAAACAAACATAAAAAGACATTTGCTTGTATGTTACTTCAATAATTGCCATTACCTTTGTCTTGGAAGACAACAGTTTCTTGATTGTTTTAGCTATTTATGAACACATTTTTTAGAGGGTGAGGGACTTGATTTTTGAGACATAGTCTTGCTTTGTATCCCAGGCTGGCTTTGCTGGAATTACATCCTCTTACATTGGATTGTGATCCTCTTACATCCATGTGCCTAGTGCTGGGATTACAGAGGTGTACTGGCTTTTATTTTGAACATATTAGTAAATTGTACATCCAAATAGCTATAAACTGATTTTTTCCCCTAAGATATGGGGAAAATACTATAAGAGATTTCCATGCCCATTCATTTAGATGATGTAGATTAGAAAAATGTCTGAGTGCTCATTTGTCAGGTGAAGTGGTTGGACTAGATCATAACATTCCTTCAACTTTATAATTGTATAAATCATTATATATACACCGGTAATTTCTAGGATTTACAAAGAACCAGTAATAATGTTGGCCTATGGCATGAGAGACTATGCAGTGGGGATGCATTTTATCACGTGCACGAATTAAAAAATATATAAAAAGAAATACAATTTGATTGTTTTCCTCCTTAAAGAAATCTGAAATAGGGCCTGACTTGGTGGCACACACACCGATTCAGGAGGTAGAGGCAACCTGCGTAACTGAGACCCTGCCTCAAGATAAAAAATGAAAAGAGGGAGGTGTTAGGGGTATAGCACAGTGGTAGAGTGCTTGCAAATTATGTGCAAGGCCCAGAGTCCAGCCCCTCAGTACTGGCAAAAAAGAAAGAAAGAAAGAAAGAAAAACAAAACATTAAAAACTGATCTGGGCTGGGATTTAGCTCAGTTGGTAGAGTGACACTCTGCAGTCTCTTAGGTCCCAAGTTTGATTCCCAGCACTGCAAAAATGGGAGAAGGATGTGGCAATCCACTCCCAACGCAATCCCGAAACAATCAGCCATTGAAAACTCTGTAAGGGTTGCTATGAGTTGGACACGACTTGACGGCACCTAACAATAACAACAAAAACTGATCCGTAGACTAAAAAATAAGTAAAATAAAAATAATAAATATTCCAAAACAATGTAGAAAAGTTATGAATTACCAAATGAAGAGTAAGCTATTATACAACTGTGTAATGTATAGAAGTGACTGCTATTAGATGGTGTCTAAAGAAGGGAAAACAGCAACAATGGGACTGTGAACAAAATTTGCTTTTTTTTTTTCTTCAAAAAATCTTTTGAGTTAGCGTGGTGGTGCATGCCTGTAATTCTAGCAACTGAGGAGGTAGAGGCAGGAGGATCCCAAGTTTGAGGCCAGAGGCAGCCTGCAGTAACTTAGTGAGACTGTGAATCGAAATTTAGAATTAAGCTTGCAAAGTATGCACGAAGCTCTGGGTCCAGCCCCAAGGACGGGACAGGATGGGATAGGACATCTTTTCAGAGCTGAGCACTTGGGAGGCTGACACTATGTAGGGAGACTGTCTCAAAAAAAAAAAAAAAAAAAATCTTCTACGACACTTAGTAGTAATTCTTTAACTGATTTATTTAGGCCCTACATGTCTGTCAGCTTGTCATGGTGTGGGGGTTTGCATGTTGCTGTGATACTGAAAGTTATGCCGTTGGTATCTCAGATACGAGCAGGGCCACCCATGGTGGTTTCAGCTAAGCTTCCAGACTAAAACAGACTAGGGAAAAGGACTCGGCAGCCCACTCCTGATGAGCCCCACAGGCTGAAAGGCATTCAAGAAAGGAATGGCAAGGTTGTATCCTCAAATTAGAGTCAACCTTAATGACAGGAATAGAGTAAAGCCCCTGGGACCTCCTTTTGCAGATGTGACACAACTCAAAATGAGAAGAAGCATAGTTTTTGCAACAGGGGGCTCAAACATGGAAAGATTGTGTGCATGGCACAGTGTCAGGGAGTATTTCATTCTGTTGTACATAGGGTGGCTATGAGTCAGATCTGACTGGACATCACCCAACAACAAACAACAAAGAGAACTTTAATACAAGAGTAGCCTTTCAGGCCTGAGGCTGGGATAAACTGGTCAGGTTCCTAAAGAAAGCCATTGTGACCTACAGTCTGGAGGAAGGTGGGGAATAATTAATGCAAGAGTAGAACTACCTTCAGGCTCACAATGTAAGGATGGTGAGATGATGAAGCATTTTCCTTTCATCTACTCCCCACAACCCTATTTGCTTATATCTCATGGAGCTATGAATGGGATCAGAATCTGTCTGACCCTTACCAGTGTGTACTCTTTTTCTTTTTCTTCTTTCCTCTTTTTTTTTTTTTTTTTTTTTTTTTTTGGGGGGGGTGATACTGGGAGATTGAACCCAAGGCTTCCTGCTTGCATGCTTTGTGAGTGCTGTACCACTGAGCTGTGCCTCCAGCCCGTTTTTTACTTTTTGAGACAGGGTCTTGCTAAATTACACAGATTGCCTCTGATCTCGAGCTTGTGATCCTCCTGCCTCCGACTCCTGAGTCATTAGGAGCCACCACACCTGGCTTCCAGTGTATACTCTTTACAGAGAGCTAGTCACACCTTCCTGACTGTAAAACAGCACACATCATCTTCCTTTAATAGCTGATCTACCCTGGGTGGGAGTGATTCTGCCCCCTTCTCTGCTCTCTGCTTCTCTTGGATTGCTCATACATAACTGAGCCCCTCTTTGAGAGAAAGCTAATGCAGAAGAGGATATAGCCACCCTAATGTGTCCCTGTATCCCAGCCCTGGGCCACTCACTTCCTGCTTCACCCTGTTCCCTGTTTACGTTGTTCCATTGTTCCTAACACTGCAATTCAAGTTTTGTTGCATGAGCTTGGGGAGGAGGACATCTACCAGAACTACTTCAGCTACTCCTTTATGCCCGTGAAGGTGCAGCCTGGAACAGAGTCCAAACTTGTCACATTCTTTTTGACTATGGTCTGTTCTGTAATCACTCTCCATTTTGGTCTTTGTTTTTATCTTTTTTGCTCTTACCTTCAATGTGCCAGGGAACTGAACTATTTCCCAGAAATGCCTTTTTGCATTTTCAAAGTCTTACTGAGTACTTGTAGTTTTTACTTCATTTTAATTTTCACTCTGTGCTTGCATTTGCAAAGGCCGTCCAAAATGAGGAGCAAAATAGCTTTCTAGTAGATGCCATCTGGTGATAGGATGACCACTTTATCAATTGTCTAATTTCCTTCTTTGGAGCTAGTTTCTTCCCTTGGAACACAATAGTGCTTATGTAGTCACAGAAAAGAGGATGATCCCAGGCTCTGGTGATCCTTTACCTAAAGGTCATCCCTGAGGGAAGCAGTAAAGCCTCTAATACTTAGTGCAAGAGTAAACCACATTTTCAGAATAGAATCTGTTTGATGTGCCTTAATCTTTTTTCTTTTCAGGTATTTGGGGGTTGAACCCAGGACTTCACACATACTTTTCAAGTTTCTACCACTCGGCTGCACTCCTACCCCATTTTTACTTTTTATTTTGAGTCAACGCCTCTCTAAGTTACACAGGCTGCCTCTGGCCCCAAACTTGCCATCCTTCTGGCTCCACTTCCTGAGTGGCTGGGATTACATGTTTGTGCCACTGCACCCAGCTACTTTTTTTTATAATTTTAATTTTTAATTTTTAATTTTTATTTATTTATTTATTTATTTTTGCGGTACTGAGGGTTGAACCCAGGGCCTCCCACCTGCATGCTTTGAAAGTGCTGGATCACGAAGCTGCACCCCCAGCCCATTTTTTTTTTTTACTTTTTGAGACAGGGTCTCGCTAAGTTACGCAGACTGCCTCTGGTCTCGAACCTGTTGATCCTCCTGCCTCCGCCCCTCGAGCCACTGGGATTATAGGCATGCACCACCACGCCCAGTTTTTTTTAAATATTTTTGAGACAAGGTCTCACTAAGTTACACAGACTGCCTCTGGCCTCACATTTGCAATCCTTTTGCCTTAGCCTCCAAGTGTGCATCACCACCCCCTGTGCTGTACCCCAATCTTTAACACAGTACAAGTTACCTACCCAATAATGCTAGCCTAAAACACCAAACTGATTAATAGGCAGGAGTTTTTAATGAAAGCATGCATTTTCATAGCTTCTAGCTCAGGACATTGAAATGTAAAAGTCTCACAATTTTCTTTTAAACTAAATTTGGTTTTGTTTTGTTAAATCTTAACCATCAAACATTTAATACATTTGTGTATACTGGAGCATGGTACTGGGGCTCAAACCCAGGGCATTGCTAAGCAGGTACTCTACAACTGAGCTGGAGGCCCAGACCCTAACATTAATCCTAGACCTCATTCTTGACAGTCTGGGGTTTTTTTGGTGGTACTTTTAGCCCATTTTGGTGGAAGTTGAACACAAAGCCTTGCACATAGTGTGCAAACACTCTTCTGCTGGGCTGCACCCTAAGCCCATTTTTTATATTTTCTTTTGAGTCAGGGTCTCACTAAGTTATGCACGCTGCCTCTGGCCTCAATCTCATGATCCTCCCACCTCAGCCTCCCAAGTCACTGGGATTACAGGCATGTGCCACTGTACCCAGCCTCTGAGAACCGATTTTGATTGCTCTTGATTTAGTTTATTTTCTAGCTCTTCTCACTCATTATCTTTAGCTTTCTGCTTTGACACTCTATAGAGATGATTTAGAGTTGCAACATCCCCCAGCCTCACACAGTGAAGCATTTGATGATAGCTGGGTCCAGTGTGAATGGAAGCCTGCTTCCCTACCTGGTACTAATTTTTGTGCTCTTCAGTTTCCCACAGTCAGATTACTCGCCTCTACAGCCGGTTCACCAGCCTGGACAAAGGAGAGAATGGCACTCTCAGGTAGGCAGTTCCTTTATTTTCCTCACAGAAACCAGAAACTGGCAATGTCTGAATAGCTGCATTTATTCCAAGGGCAGACATGATAGATGTCCAGCATGTGACAGGCAGAGGCCATTTCTGCCCGGGTTGCTGTGTGTCATTGGTCTACAAGGGAATTAAATAGGCAGAATGGTGACACTAAATTTATCACTAGATGTTTGCTGCTTTATTCCAACTCCCAGCAGATTAGGGACCTATTGTTCTGGTCCTAGGAATGTACTTTCAAGATTTTAGCCCTCTCTCCTAACCTTTTTTGTTTTCCCCCACAAGAATAAGAAACTAATATTTTTTAAATATTAGTTTATACCATTGGGTTTGGTTTTTTTTTTTTTTTTTTTTTTTCATTACTTGGGGTTGAGCCAAGGGCCTTTCACTTGCATACTTAGCAAATGCTGTACCACTGAGTTGTACCCCCAATCCATTTTTTTACACTTTTGAGACAGGGTCTCTTTAAATCATGCAGAGTGTCTCCTGCCTCTGCCTCCTGAGCCGCTGGAATTACAGGTGTGTGCCACCGCGCCTGGCACCATTGGGTTTTTTAGCTTTGATTCACTAGCATGTGTTGAAGCTGTTTGTCTTTCTGGTTACTAGCCTAAAGCAGTTTAGGCTTCTTTGGAAGGCTTCTAGCACAGATGTGAGATATAGCATAAATGGGTAAGGAATATAGTTGCTAAGCCTTTGGGCATAACCTTTTAGAAAAAGAGATACAGAATGCTAGTGAATCCATAGGACTGTATTTGTATAGGGCAAAAATCTACCAGTAGTAGTAACTGACATTGTCTGAAATACTGCTGTATACCGATTGAAGTCAGTGGATACCTACCTTGTACAATGACCATGTTAGGAATCAATTGATCTCTTCTCTTTTCTTTTCCTTTCCCTTCCGTTCCCTTTCCTTTCTCTCTCTCTCTCTCTCTTTCTTTCCTTCCTTCCTTTTCTTATTTTTTATTATTTATTTGTCTATTTTTGCACTACTGGGACTTTGAGCCCATGGCCTCACTTGTACTTTGCATATCCTCTACCACTGCGGTGCACCCCTAGCCCCTTTTTTATTTTTTGTCTTGAGACAGAATCTTGCTAAGTTGTGCAGGCTGCCTCTGGCCTTGAACTTGTAATCCTCCTGTTTCTGCCTCCCCAGTTGCTGGGATTACAGATGTGGGCCACTATGCCCAGCTTCTTCCTTTTTTAAAATTGTGGTGAAACAAACATAATACAAACAAATTGGTAGTATGAGGTACATTCAGTATAATATATCCGTTGCCATCCTGTAGTTCCAGAACATTTTCATCACCCCAAATGAGAATCTCATATCCATTAAGCAGTCACTTCCAGCTGGATGTGGTAGTGCACATCTATAATTCCAGCAACTCAGGAGGCAGAGGTAGGAGGATCACAAGTTTGAGGCCAGAGGCAGCCTGTGTCATTTGGGCAGTCCTTGTCTCCAAATAAAAAATAAAAATACAGGTTAGGGGTCTAGCTCAATGGCAGAGGTCTTGTCCAACATGTGTGAGACCCTAGATTCAACTGTTATAGGACAGCAAGAAAACAAAAAAAAAAGAAAAAAAGCAATCACTTCTTATTGCCCCTTTCCTGAGCCGCTGGCAACCACTAATATAGCTTTTGTGCCTCTGTGGAAATTCCATATCAATGGAATCATACAGTATATGACATTCTTAGATTGGCTTTCACTTACCATGATGTTTTTAGGTTCAGTGATGTTATGGCATGTATCAGTACTTCATTCCTTTTATGGCTGAATAATATCCCATTGTATGGATACCACATTTTGTTTATCCATTTATCAGTTGATGAACATTTGCATATATACATTTCAGCTACTAGGAATAGTACTGCTTTGAATATTTTTGTGTAGATATGTAATTTCTCCTGGGCCTACACTGTTGTTGTTGTTGTTAGGTGCCGTCAAGTCGGTATCCAACTCATAGCAACCCTACATACAACAGGCGAAATACTATTGTCAGTGCTTCTCTGCTATTCATAGGGTTTTCAAAGGCAGATTGATTTTTGGGAGTGGGTTGCTGGGTCCGTCTCCCAAGCCTACAGCACCTGGTGTTCCCAGGTGGTCTCCCATCCAAGTACTAGCCAGGCCCAACTCTACTTAGCTTCTGAGATCTTATGGGATCAGATGCCACAGGGCTACAACTGCAGGCTGGGCCTATACGTGGGAGTGGAATTGTGGATCAGGCGGCAGTTCTCTGCTCAACTTATTGAGGAACTGAGCCTGGTACTGTATAATCTCAGCTACTCAGGAGGGTGAGGCAGGAGTATTTCAAGTTTGAGGCCAGCCTGGACTGAGTTAACTGGCTATTAACTCAGTGGTAGAGTGCTTGCCTAGCATGTGCGAGACTCTAGATTCTTTTTTGTTTTGGTGGTATATGTCCTTCATGAAGAGTAAAGCACAGTTGTATTTTAGACAGCTTTGTATTCTTGACATAGAACAACGAAAGAAGTTTTTACAAGAATACTTATTATTTTTTGAGAGAACAACTTTCTTTTTTTTTTTTTTTTTTTAATGGGCAGTACTTGAAGGTTGGGAGGACCCAGCAACCCTCTCCCAAAAATCAATCCGCCATTGAAAGCCCTATGAATAGCAGAGAAACACTGACAATAGTGTTTTGCCTGTTATATACAGGGTCGCTATGAGTCGGACACTGACTTGATGGCACCTAACAATAACAAAAACTTGAAGGTTGAACCCAGGGCCTCACACATACCTTGCAAGTGCTTTACCACTGGGCCACACTACCAGCTCATTTTTTTTTTTATTTATTTATTTTTATTTATTTATTTATTTTTTTGAGGCAGAGTCTTACTCAGTTATGCAGGCTACCTCTAGCCTCAAACTCATGATCCTCCTCAGCCTCCTGAGTTGCTGGGATTACAGGCATGTACCACTGCGCCTGGTTGAGCCCCTGGGTTCAATCCCCAGTATTGCAGAAAACATACAAACTATATGAATTTGCACCTGAAAAATAACAAGACCAGAAATCTCTTTATTTTTCTAATGCTTTTTGCCTTTTTTTTGGCCCATTGAGCTTCTGTTGTCAGTACAGTAAAACCAAACTGAATGGTTGCTGATTATTTACTGTTTTTCTGAGTCTTTGAATTGCACATGAAATGTGGAACTGATCATTCCACATTTGTTTACCCTGCCAGTGAGGTTGACAGCAGCTTTCCCAGCTCTGTGATCATCAGTGATTTCATATGTGCCAATGTAACTGTGCTTCATCATCATAGTTAGAAACTGGACATTGGTTTTGGAGCATAGCCTAATATGAACCTGGCATTTGCCTCTCTTTAGGATTGTTGATGCTCTTGAGAGCATCAGCCAGAACATTCATATATACCATTATAGTGGCCCAGAAAGATGATAGAATGAGTTGGCTCCAATGCTTAAATAATTCCTTTGAATTTGGCTTTATATCTTCCTCATAAATTCAGATTTAACCACTAAGAAAGAGAATTTATATTAATTCTGAATCCTTTTCTCCTTTATGGAATGTGGGTGATTTATAAATGTGTGTTTTCATTGTTTCTACTGTTTGCTGGAAAACAGTGGAAAGATTTTTGTAAAATGAGAAAGAGTGAAAAAATTTGGAATGTCAGTCAACTAATGTCACTTGCTCCTTAAAATCTAGGGAAGATTTTCTCAATCCTTACAATACCACTTCACACTCTGTAGAGAGTCAGTGAACCAACTTGCTCGTGTGATAGATATTTATTAACTCCCTTTGAATGTGCCAGGTGCTCTTCTAAGTGCTGGTTTTTACAAATTCTTGGTGGGAGAAGAAGTGGTAAGAAGTGACAAGATAATTTATTTCATGATCATGGAAATCTGTGTTTTTTGTACTCAGCTTCACAAAGCTCTAGGTCTTAAACCTCTTCTTCTGTCCCTCATATAGTATGGATTAAAATGTGGGAGAAGCACCAAACTACCTTAAATATCAGAAGAAATTATCCCATTATACCATACAATATGCCTCATAGTAAACAACTAGCACATTTTATATAAATCATTTTTTTGGACCTAGGGTACTTGAGGGCAACCCACAGAACCAGTAGGCTTCAGACATTACCAAGGAGGCTGCTCTTTGCAGCCATTGTACATTGGGTCGCTAGAGCCCATTCTTTAACAGTTCTTTAATTATTTACCCTGAATACATCTTCCTTTACCTGGTAACTGAGTGTGGTGCCTTGCTGAGATTCTGTTGGGCAGAATAGCTCTCAACTCTGCTATTGCCTTTCTACTCAAATGTGCTTGTCACTACACTCATATCTACTTTCTGAATTCCAGAATTCATCAGAATCCCTTATCTACTAGTATGTCTCCCCTAATTGTTTTATGTCTTGGATATCTTCTTGCGTATACCTTTTTCCTGATATTTCAAGGGGGTCTAGAGAATGAGAAGAGGTAAATGTATTTATGCTGACTACTCTCAACCAAACATCAGAATGGAGCCTTGCAGATAAGCTAGTCTGGCCATGGAACACTAAAATAAACAAGTAGCAAACACTGGCTTCAACTTTTTAAAATATTTATTTATTTGTTTATTTATTGGGGTTATGTTTGTTTTGAGCTTTTTGTTTGTTTGTTTTCAGTATTGGGCATTGAACCCAGGGCCTCTACAAATGCTCTACCACTGGGCTACAACCCCTGCCCATTTTTTATTGTTTCATTTGAAGACAAGAACTTGCTAAGTTTCAGGCTGCCTCTGTCTTCAACCTTGTGGTCCTCCTGCTCCAGCCTCCCAAGTTGCTGGGATTAAAGGCATGCACCGCCACACCAAGCTTTTATGGGGCGTTTTGAGACAGAGTTTCTTTATGTACATCAGGCTGGCCTGGAACTTGGTATGAAGTCCAGGCTGACCTTAAACTTTGTGATCTTCCTGCCTCTGCCTCCCAAGTGCTGGGATTATAGGAATACACCAACATACCCTTCTTGCCTTCAACATTTACTGTCATTGTGTATGAAAAAATTATTTTATCAAAACAGCACAATTATTGATTTATTTTTAAATACTGATGGCCAGGCATATGCCTGTAATCCTAGCAACTCAAGACAACAAAGGCATGAGGATGACAAGTTTGAGACCAGAGGCAATGTACATAACTTAGCGAGACTGTGAATTAAAATAAAAAATAAAGACTGGAGGGTATAACCCAAAGGGAAAGTATGTACAAGGTCCTAGGTTCAACCTCTCACGTACCATTTAAAAAAAAAAAAAAAAAAACAGTGATTAAATGCCTTAGACATTAGAAACTATCATATCGTTGTTATTAAATACAGTGTACCACATGATTAGTTTCCATTATACTACTTAGTTTTCCAGTGCTGGTGATTGAACCCAGAGCCTGTCACATGCTTGGCAAGGTCTCTGCCACTGAGCTGTACCCATTAAGCTATGTTGTCTTATTTAAATGTGTGTTCCAGTGTTCTATTAACAGATTTTAATCTTCTCATTGTGTATAAGTCATGTAAAGCATCAGCCTCTGACTACTTGAAATATAAACAGGTACTTGTGAGGCCAGATCTTCAAGTAAGAGAAGGGACTTCCAGGGGCGGGGGATATAGCTTGCCTAACATGTGCAAGGCCTAGGAAAGAGACTTCCCCAGTGAAGGAGATCAGTCTAGAGGGATGGCTCCTTTGGTTACTGGCACTCTCACTCTGGTTTTCTAGAGCATCTCTGTGTCCTTGAATGACTAGAAAACTACTCATTGGGAATTTCATGGTCACATAAAATGTCATTAAACATGGCTTCATTCTCAGACTTGCTATTACCAGTAACAATGTCTTTTGCACAAAAAAATTTTTCAGAAATATTTTTCTAAGTATGCTATGAGGCAGAATATGATATTGACATATTTTGTAATAAGTATACATAGATCTACATTTCACATACACTTGTGGTGTATAATCCATGTTGGAGTATTTGTTTTTTTTCTATTGGGTTTATGTTGGTAGGTAAATTTGAGAAGCTGTTGTATACATTCTATTGAGTGACTTATATGTTGCTTAACAGTTAAAACTTTTAAAAAATATTTTTTCCCTTTAATTTTGGTGTTTTCAACAGTATCCTTCTTGGTCTGGTAGCTAGAACCACATTGCATATATACACTAAGACCAGAGTATGTATACACTAAGACCAGTTATGTATATACTAAGACCAGAATTAAGCTGGGCATGGGGGCACACATTTGTAATCCCAGCATTCAGGAGACTGAGGCAGGAAAATCACAAGTTCCAGGCCAGCCTGAGCTACATAGTAAAACCCTGTGTTGAAAGGGAAAAAAAGAAAAAGAAAAAAAGACTAGAGTTAAATAGTATTAAAAGCTGGGGTTTAGGTCTATATTGATATTGGAAGTCCAAATCTAGATCCCATTTTTGAGACTGAGTATGTTTAGGCTAGGTTGTGCTCCTACTACTTATTACTAGATCTGGTATTTAAACTGATATTTCTCAGCTAAAATTACTTAAGCTTGTTATACATTAAACTCTGAAGCTTGTGCCATGTAATTTAAATCAGCATTAGCCTTCATTAAAAAGAAAGTATTGTTTTTTTAACCTCTGTCCAACAAGAGGAGCTACATTTTGGTGATAATATGGACTTTGCGTCGTAGGAAAAATTATGGAATAAAAGCTGAGTACATGTTTGTTGAATTAAATAATTAGGACCCCAGTAATATTCTTTATCATTTATCATCTTAAGCAATCTAGCTATGAATGGCTTCTTTTGGTTCATTCACTCATGTAAAAATTATCACCCTAAATGATCAAGGAAGATAAAAATCCAGAGTCACTCTTCCTTGGTTTTATGTTCAGCCCACTAAGTCAGTTTCTCCTTGTTACTATGTGTGGTGGAGATGAGCTCATTGAGTTAGTTAACAACCATGTAAATGTTAAAGCACAAAAGGAACAGTGTGAAGACTCCGGGGTAAAACAGAATTTCAGTGAACTGCTGCCATCATTAGCATTTGATGTGAAGAGGGTAAAGGAGTATGTATTTTGTCTTTTGTTAGTAAACTTCTTAGAGGTAGCAATGACATTTATTCAATTATATATTGGTGGTGGTGTTAGATGACAGCAAGTCAGAGTTACAGTGACTCTTTGTATAACAGGTGACTCTCCGTATAACAAGTGAAACAATATTGTTAGTGCTTCTCTGCTATTCATAGGGTTTTTGATGGCTGATTGTTTTTTGGGAGTGGGTTGCCGGGTCCTTCTCCCAAGCCTACAGCCCCTGGTTTTCCTAGGCAGTCTCCCATCCAAACACTAACCAGGCATGACCCTGCTTAGCTTCCGAGATCGGATGGGATCAGACACCACAGTGGTACAGCTACAGGCAATTATAGTATTTATATAATATATATATATGTGTGTAAATAGTTCTCACTTTGGCAGCACATACACTAAAATAGGAATGATACAGAGAAGATTAGCCTGGCCCCTGAGCAAGAATGACATGCAAATTCGTGAAGCATTCCATATTTTTATATACCATATGTTCTCACTCATGTAGGAGCTTAATCTTCCTTAAAGGAAGAAAAAAATCCTATACATATGTTGATATACAAAAAATGCACAATTAAACTTAGCAAAGAAGGGACAATATGAAGAGTAGAAAGCTAGAAGGAGAGAACTAGCAGAGGGAAGGGAAGATGTTAGAAGGTGGGTTGGGGAGGAGAATCAATGTAGAGGGATAAAAGGGGAGAGGATAACCTCAGTGTAAAAAGTTCAACTTCATGAGTACATGGGAAAAATAGAGGAATATAACCTAAATATGCATCTGAGTTTTACTTCATATTAATTAGAAGGCCCTTGTCAGTTAATAAACCTTGTAAGTTGATAAAAGTATAATCAAACATGATGTAACAGTTGCATAGTGGAAAAAGCCAATGCTGTATTACTCTGTACCCCACCATCATTTGCCAATAAAGGGAGAATAAATAAACAAATAAATAAAAATATATAAATATGTATATTTTACTTTTTCTCTGGAAATGGTTTTATACTTAGAGAACATTTATGATCATTTGTACGAGAATACTAGAAAAAACTTCCATATACCTCATATCCAGGTTCACCAGTTTTTAACATTTTGTCACATATTTCAGAGTATGTTCCATCTAACAAGAACATTCTCAGATCAAAATCAGGAAATTTAGCATTTTTATATGGTACTATTTACAGGAGAAGGACATGGCAATCCACTTCCGAAACAGCCATTGAAAACCCTATGTTGATACCAGTTCTTACTGAATTCTGCAGGCTTCCCTGGAACACTCTATCCTCCTCCCTCAGCCTCCAAGTGCTGGGATTACTGGCATGTACCACCATGCCTGGCATATATAATGTCCTTTAGAGCAGGTTTTTTCTAGCTTAAGATCATGTGTTGAGTTTACTCATACATATTTTTATTCTCTGATCTAGAACAGCCTGTCTTCCTTCTTCCCTTCCTTCCTTCCTTCCTTCCATCTTCCTCTCTCCCCCTCCTCTTTCTTTTGTTTCTTTTGCTGGGGATTGAGACCAGAGCCTTGAGTACACTAAGCATGTGCTCTAGCACTGATATACACTCTTGTTGTTGTTAGGTGCCATCTAGTCGGTATCCGACTTATAGCAACCCTCATAGGGTTTTCAATGGCTGTTTGGGGATTGCCTTGGGAGTGGATTGCCAGGTCCTTCTCCCATTTTTGCGGTGCTGGGAATTGAACTTGGGACCTCAGAGTCTGCAGCACAACCCTCTACCAACTGAGCTAAATCCCAGCCCAATATACACTCTAGCTCCTCTGAATTTCTTTGTCCACTGTGACAAACCATATGACCCTTATGAAAAGGAAAACACAGATGTGTTTTAGACAGCTTTGTATTCTGGACACAGGACATCAAGCAAAGAAGTTTTTACAAAAATGCTAAGCATTTTTTGGGAGAATAGCTTTCTTTCTTTTCTTCTTTTTTCTTTTTTTCTTTTTTTGTGGTACTTAGAGGTTGAAACCAGGGCCTCACACATACCTTTGGGTTTTTTATTTGTTTGTTTTTTGTGCTGGGGAGCTGAACCCAGGGCTTCGCACATGTTTTGCAAGCACTCTACCACTGAGCTGCACCCCCAGCCCCTTTTCTTTTCTTTTTTTAAATTGAGACAGGGTCTAACTAAGTTACACAGGCTGACTCTAACTTGACGTGTGATCCTCCTGGCTCTGTCTCCCAAGTCAGATATATGCGACGGTCAGATTCGGTGGCATGTATCTTGCAAGTACTCTACCACCGGACTGCACCCCCATCCCATTATTTATTTTTTGAGTCTTGCTAAAACAATTAATCCAAGCACTTGAGAGGCTGAGGCAGGAGAATCTTAAGTCCAAGGCCAGCCCGAGTTACATAGCAATACCTTGTCTCAGAAAACAAACAAAAACCCCAGAAGGCTTAATATGGAAGAGAAATGCTTTTTCCCCCCATAAAAGTAACATGTACTTTGACTTACAGACGTGGATTTAAATAGAATTTCTGCCACATAGTAGTTGTGATAAGAGCAAGTTACTTTATCTCTTTAATTCAATTTTCTCAGCTCTAAAAGGAAACACATAACACATTGGCATGACGAAATGAGATAATGTATATAAACATAGAGCAGCATGGGATATGAATTGCAATATATGGTCACTAATAATATTCACTTCAGTACAACCTCCCAGCTGTGTGAAGATGATTACTCTTGTCATATTCAAGATTAAATCTCCAAGGCCGAGCATGGTGGCGCATGCCTATAATCCCAGCAGTTCAAGAAGCGGAGGCAGGAGGATCGCAAGTTTGAGACCACAAGCAGTCTGTGTAATTTAGCAAGACCCAGTCTCAAAAAGTAAAAAAATGGGCTGGGGGTGCAGCTCAGTGGTCCAGCACTTGCAGAGCATGCAAGGGTGAAGCCCTGGGTTCAACTACCAGTACCACAAAAAAAAAAAAAAAAAAAAAAAGATTAAATAATCTTCACTACCTCTGGTTTATTAGAAGAAAATGCTGAAAAAGCTGGAAGTATGGGAATCAGTTGTATTTCACATTCTTTTCTTGAATGTAAATATGTAAGAATTCCTTGCATTTCCTCGGTGCTTGAGATCCTCTTAGCAAGAATGTAGAGGCTCCTCAAAATTTTTGCCCCCTTATTCAAATTCTGCAGGATTTGATACTTCCCATTTGCTGTTCGCTCTCCAAACTTAATAACTGAGTACAAAATGGTAATGTTTAAGGAACCATTTACTAAGGAGCAACGTAGTATTGGCTTGTCAGTTGGTTTATTGATGTAATCTGAATTCACTGAAATGTGGCATAGTCAAATCTGGCTGCTTTCTGTCCTCAAATTGGTGCAAGAAATACTTTGCAGCTATTAAATTGCTCTTCTTTGCAGTTATTTGGTATAATTTTCTTTCTTTCTTTCTTTCTTTTTTTTTTTTCCTGGGGCTTGAACCCAGGGCCTCGTGCTTGCATGCTCTGTGAGCTGCACCCCCAGCCCATTTTTTTACTTTTTTGAGACAGGGTCTTGCCAAATTACACAGACTGCCCCTGGTCTCGAACTTGAGATCCTCCTGCGTCTGCCTCCCAAGCTGCTGGGAGCATCACCATTCCCACAGAAGTAAATTCCAAGAGGTAATATTCTTGCTGGATTGTACCCTATTGAAGACTAAAGGAGTTCATGTTGACAGCCAATTGTGTCTAACACAAGGTGATTCTTTTGGCAGCCGGGAAGATTTCCAGAGGATTCCAGAACTTGCCATAAACCCACTAGGGGACCGGATCATCAATGCCTTCTTTTCAGAAGGGTGAGTTGGGGCAGTTGTTAGACCTCCTTTCTTTGGCTGTCTCAGTCTAAATTAATTGCTAATCTAGAAAAATAATCTATACTGGTTGGATCATCTCAGATCATGATACCCCCAGTTATGTTGGGCATCCCTAACTTTGTCATATCCAGACTAACTTTTTTTGTTGTTGTTGTTGTTGGTAGTACTTGAGGGTTGAACCCAGGGCCTTGCACATACTTTGCAAGTGCTCTACCATGGGGCTGGACCCCCAGCCCATTTTTTATTTTTTATCTTGAGACAGGGTCTCGCTAAGTTGCCCAAGCTGCCTCTGACCTCAAACCTGTGATCCTCCTGCCTCCACTTCCCCGAGTCTCTGGGATTACAGGTGTGAGCTACCACACCTGGCCCTTAAATGTCAATATTTATAAGAGCCTGTCTTCAAAATTCTCTTTAACAGCTGTTTGTCACTGATGTAAAACTAGACTTTAAAAAACTTTTATTTGGAAATAATTTTGAATTTACAGAAAAATCTATGAAAATTAAAAATATTACAAAAAATTCTTATATATCAGCCAGGCATAGTGGGCTACATAAGGAGACTTTGTCTCCCCGCCACCCCACACACACCCCCCAAATGAAACTGTCATTGAGGGCACTGTCAGATAAAATGCCTGGAGAGGAAATTTTAGGACTCTTAATTGAGAGCAAAGAAATTTGTTACTCAGTGTGGTTGGGCAATCAGTAATTTGGAGTGATGGGGGAAGGCTGGCAGTCAGTTTATATAAAGACAGGAATCAGGTCAGCCTGAGACTGGCTCCATCCAGATGTTGACCCTGGGCTAACTGACATACTTTCTAGCTAAACCTTTTGCAGTGAAAAGTAAACCCAGTAGAGTCATTAGGCCAACTGTTTTTCAGAGTTCCTTGGTCACCTTTGATTACTTGAAGCAGCAGCTTATGGAAAGCTATTTTGAAATGCTAAACCACATTTGTGGTTTTTATCTGCGGTCCTCTGCACCGAGCTTCTGCTAAGGAATCCAAGCAGGGCACAGATGAAGAAGCAGAGGACTGTACTGGCCCTTCATGGCTAGGCTCTTGGCAGGCTGCACTCTGCTTCTTACTTTATTTAAATGTAGATATTTGGTTTCTGGGTTTTTACTTCTCTTGTCTTAACCAGGTGAAGTTTTTCTTTTTTTCTTTTTTTTTTTTTTCCTCCCGTTACTTGGGGTTGAACCTAGGGCCTCGCGCCTGGATGCTTTCCAAGTGCTGGACCACTGAGCTGCACCCCCAGCCCATTTTTTTTTACTTTTTGAGACAGGGTCTTGCTAAGTTATGCAGACTGCCTCTGGTCTCGAACTTTCAATCCTCCTGTCTCTGCCTCCCAAGCCGCTGGGATACAGGCATGCGCCACTGCACCAGGCTCTTTTTTTCTTTTTTAAGATTGAGATTTGATAGAAAACCATTGGTATTTAGTACTCTGTTACTTAGAAACACTATGCTAATAATATATGTACTCATTAACCTGTTTGTTCTGGCACATGATTCAAATCTTATTTTGTATCACTTGATTCCTCAAGTCTTACACTTTTGACCACATATTACTCTATTAGCAGTATAGCTTCCTGGAAGAACTAATGGTCATTCTCTGTGAGTATAGTAGGCCTACAAGGTTGCTTTTGAAATTCTACCGTGGAAGCTGTGTTTTCTACCTGGCACACAAGAGACCCTACGAGAAAAAAGAGAGAAAGAAAGGGTTCAGAATGTTTCTCTTGATTGGAGAAACACTTAAAAATTTAAAGATATAAAGTTACCTATACAATACGTTCACAATGATTTATTTAGAAAGCATAGAAAAGTTAATTAAAAACATATTCATAGTAGCAATGGTTGTACTTGATTGGTAGAACTGAAGAGTGGTAGTTTTCTTTGTACCTTTATTCCCAAACTTAAAAAAAAAGTTTAATTGCTTTTATAACTAAATCAATTTTATTTTAAAAGCAACTTTTCCATAATTTGCTTTAACATTAAAATATCTCTAGGTATTCCTTATTGCAGGAGGGACATGGGAGGTGGTTGAGGTGTCACTGAGTTGAAATTAACTAACTAGTTGCTCACTGCAGATTTCAAAGCAGTGAGTTCAAATTCTGGCTTTCTTCACTGTGTGTCTTAGCACTGATCTAAATCCATTTTTTGGAAAAGATGTATAAGTAACTTCAGGAGGTAACTCTGACCATGGTTAAGTCCCCTTACATCTTTAAGTCTGGTTAATCACTCATAAGTGGGAATAACAACACCTGCCTCACAGGTTGGAGTGAAGCTTAAATGGAGATATCTTGTAAGTCCTGATGTACCATGAATATTGAAAGAGAACTTGTTAAATGAACTTTTAGACTACTATAGCTAAAAATATTGTCTATATCTTGAGTTCATAGAAATCATCACCTTGGGGCTAGGCATGTAGTTCAGTGGCAGAGCCCTTGCCAAACATGTGTGAGTCCCTAGGTTGGATCTTCAGCAGCACAAAAGACAAACAAAAACCAGAAAACAAAAACCCTGATTAACATGGTGTTCTGTTTGTTGTATTTCCTAATCAGAGAGGACCAGGTCAACTTCCGTGGATTCATGAGAACTTTGGCTCATTTCCGACCCATTGAGGATAATGAAAAGAGCAAAGATGTGAATGGACCAGAACCACTGAACAGCCGAAGCAACAAACTGCATTGTGAGAAGCTAGAGTCATCTGGCTTAAAAGATTTGCTTTGCTTTTCGTTTCCTTCCCAGGGTCTCAGTACATGCTAGGCAAGTGCTCTACCACTGAGCTGTCCCCCAGCCCTCTTTTTCACTTATTTATTTTGAGGACAAGTTTTCGCTAAGTTGTGCAGGCTGCCTCTGGTCTCAAACTCACAATCCCCCTGCTTGAGCCTCATGAGTCACTGGGAATGCAGGTGTGCACCATAACACCCAGCTTTCATTTCTTACAAATCATTTACTTATTCATTGAACATCATTTACAAAAACAGAGTGTTTAAGTACTCAGACCCTAGAGCTAAACCAGCCAAGTTTGAATCTCAGCTGTTCTCTTTTTGGCCATGGGACTTCAGGCAAGTTACTTAACCATTTGACTACCATTGGGACACATATGTCAAAAAGTGAGTGTGTATGAATTTGACAGAAAATCAAGAAAGTGGTAGAAAAAGGTATTTTACAAACTCATGCATTCCAATTATTTTGCTAATCATATTCTTGTTTTATTCATTATAATGAAGAGTTGACGGACATAAAAGTACTTACTTTCATGTATTTTGTTTTGAAATTGGCAGTCAAAGGATTAAGAACCTTGCACCTCAGTTTCGTCTTTTTTTTTTTTTTTTTTTTGCGGTCCTGGGGGTTGAACCCAGGGCCTCGCTCTTGTGTGCTTTGCAAGCGCTGGATCACTGAGCTGCACCCCAGCCCATTTTTTTTTTACTTTTTTGAGACAGGGTCTTGCCAAGTTATGCAGACTGCCTCTGGTCTCAAAGTTGCAATCCTCCTGCCTCCGCCTCCCGAACCGCTGGGATTACAGGCATGCGCCACCGCACCCGGCCTCAGTTTCGTCTTCTGAAAAGTGGGATGTTAAGGGATTCTACATGAGATTGTTATAAGGATTAAAAGAGTTAATATATGTCAAGTGCTTCAAACACTGCTTTATATATACTATACATAAAAATTTCCTACTGTTACTATCATTATAATTCATTGAGTTTCTCCTGTGTGCCAGGAACTGCAGAAGGTGTCAGTAGTAAACAAGGCCTAGGCCTTTCCTATGCTGAATGATGGCATCTTCCACCTAGCTCAGAGTTTGGTAGATACTGGATGTGGGTGAAGCGGAAGTAGATAGATGGATTAATGCAAGATTTAATTTTTGTCCCGTTGCTTCCTTTGGATACTTACTGAGTTTTCCTTTTGCCCTTGTTGGCTCATGTGATATTGCCCAATCCCTTATAATACTTCTCCAGAAAGTTGAAATTGAATTTCTGTTTTATTTTCTCTTTTTTTCCTCTCTTCTTTATTCTGTTTTCTTTCAACATAAGTTGAAATTGAAATTGTGTAAGACTGATTGATCCTATGCTTCTCTTACAAGGGTACATAGTGGTACACAGAGAACTCTGTGAAGCTGCAGAATAAATGGGGCCCATGAAGTTTATACTTGATGTTTTAAAGAAAACAGAAAGGTTTTTGTTTGTTTCTTGAGACTGGAGCTCCATAGGTACCTCAGGCTGGCCTTGAACTCATGATCCTCCTGCCTCACCATACTAGGATTACAGGCATGTGCCACCACATCTGGTTTTTAAGTATAAAAACACACAAATAGTGTATATAATGCTAGATTTACATACATTTGAAAATGGTACATGATGCTTTAAGTTTGGGGCCCTTGGCTGTGTTCAGACTTTCCTGAATATAAGAGTATGAGTTCACACCTCTGTTGATCGATGAGGTGCAGAGTTTGTGAAGTACTAAAATGAATCCTTTTTTTTTTTTTTTTTTGGCAACCTTCCAACTCAGCTGAGGCGGGAGGTTCACAAGTTTGAGGCCATAGGCAGCCTTTGTCACTTAGCAAGACCCTGTCTCAAGATAAAAAATGATAAAGGGGCTGAGGGTGCAACTCAGTGGTAGCCCAAGGCCCTGGGTTCAGCCTCCCTAGTACCACCAGAAAAAGAAAGAGAGAAACATGAGAAGGCCAGAGTCTTGGTCTTTTTGTTTGAAACTCCAATTCTTTATCTGTAGGACTCCCAGGTGATAGGGTATTACTTGAAATTGGGCACCAGTTTGCCAGAGAGGCTATATTTGCACAGCAATACTTTGTGTGGTCAGCTGTTAGGGTGCCTGTGGGGCCCTTAGTGGTTTCCTCTGAGTGCCACCTGGAAGAATTGATGGTTTGTGGGAGGTGACCTAACTTACCGAACCATATAAAGGTTTTATTTTTGGCCCCCCACCTTCTAGGGTAAGAAAAGGAACATTTGGTTTTCTCTTATGAAATTTACCTATTTGTTGGAAGAGAGACAACATATCATCAACTCTAAGAATGCCATCAAGTCTCCTTTTCTTTTCTTTTTTTTTTTTTTTTTTTTTTTTTTTTTTTTTTTTTTTTGTGTGTGTGTGATTATGGTGGTTGAACCCAAGGCCTCGCACTTGCATGCTCTGCAAGTGCTGGACTACTGAGCTGCACCTCCAGCCCATTTTTTTTACTTTTTTTGAGACAGGGTCTCGCTAAGTTATGCAGACTGCCTCTGGTCTTGAACTTGCTATCCTCCTGCCTCCACCTCCTGAGCCACTGGGATCACAGGCATGTGCCACTGCACCCCGCCAAGTCTCATTTTCTTAAATGTTACAATATCTTTATAAATCTTAGAAGTGATGGCAATTGTCTTGGGAAATCTATTAAGTGACTATACATTTTCTATCTAGTGTTCTTTACATATGTAGCTTCTTGAGAAGAGACAAAACACATCACAATTTCCACTAACTTCTTGTATTTCTCTGCTAGTTGCTTTCAGACTTTATGATTTGGATAAAGATGACAAAATCTCACGTGATGAGCTGTTACAGGTATGTGGGAGAGCTCTGGAACAACTTATATTTCGGTCTGATTGCTTATTTTTATGGGCAGGAATTGTTCTTTCATTTAGTAAGCAATTATTTAAGTTGTAGATAAAAGGCAGAGCAGAAAACCTGGAAATATTTGAAATGGCTCATTGCACCCTCACAGGTGGACGTCTCCACCATTTAAAAGCTAACCAAGTGTCTGCTGCATACTGACCAGCAGAGGAAAAATATGCCACCTGGTTTAGATCAGATAGTTCAGTTATTGCCAAATCAGCTTGTTGGCAGTTAGTTGATTCTGATACCTAGGTACCGTGTATTCCTTAGCCTTGACGTAAGGGACAGCTGCTGTGCCAGTGGACCCTGAGCTAACCACTCAGTCCTTTGTTGCTCCCATGGACCCTTCTCTGCCTCCTGCTAGTTGGTGCTGGCATCTCATCCTTCAAGCCTTGCTGCTCAGCACTTTCCCCTTTTGTACATTCCAGAGGGAGAAAACCTATTTTGAGTCTAGAAGACAGACCCCAGGAGACTAGCACATTCAGAGACTTTCATGGGGCAGTTTCTCTGTTTCAAGATCCACCTACAAATGCAAGTGGTTTCCACTCACCTTTAAGTAAATATGAATTCATTGAGTGTCTTGGAGAATTCAAAGCCAGCCTGAGAGCACAGCATGACCTGGTCAGAAAATATAACCCCCACCACAAAAAATAATAATAATAATTGAGCTGAGTGTGGCGGCACATGCCTGTAATCCTAGGACTTTAAATGTAGAGGCAGGAGAATTGCAAATTTGAGGCCAACCTGGGCTACACAGTAAATTCAAGGCCAATGTGGGCTACATATTGAGACTCTGTCTCAAGGCCCTGGGTTTAATCCCTGCCACCACACAGAAAAAGAGAGGGGGTGGGGGAGAGGGGAGGGAAAAAAGCCCGTACTGGTGCAAATCAGTATTTCAGCTTTTTTCCTTTTTAGAAAATCCCATGAGCTGGGTGTGGTAGCACACACCTATAATTCCAGTACTGGAGAGGCTAAGGCAGGGAGATTGATAAAGAGTTAGAGCACAGCCTGATCTACATAGTGAGTTCCAGGCCAGCCTCTGCCTCCCCAGTGCTAGAATTACAGGCATGCACCTCCACACCTAGGTCTCACTAAAGTTACTTCTTTTGTTTAAAGTAGCAGTTTTGTGCGTGTACATGTTGCTACTGGTGGTCAAATCCAGGGCCTTATACATGCTAGGCACGCACTTTAACACTAAGCTAAATCTCCAGCCAAGTAGCAGTTGTTTGTTTGTTTTTTAAAATCATAGGTACTATAGACAGAGTTCATTAAACGATCGTGCACCTTTAAGGAATAATTATAGGTAACACTGATGGACCTGGAATAGTTTAGCTAAACTTGGAAAGACACTTGGAAAAGCCTTGCTTCGGCGTAGTAATACTTCTGTTCCCTAGGGGAAAATAAAACCAAAAAGAACAGAACAGTTCAGCAAGCTTCTAGAAGGAAAGTTACCTTGGATAGACAGAGAAAATGGTGGGCTTAAGAGAAAGGGAGGTGCACACATAGTTGCCTTGGAGGAAGAGGAGGGGAGGGTGAGGAGGCAAGGAAGAGAGAGGGAGAGAGAAGAGCAGAAGAGAGAGCTAGCAATTTTTGTTTGGTTGGTTTTGTTTTTATTGTTGTTGTTCATTTGTTCTTTGATTAAGCCTCCCAAGTGCTGAGATTACAGACATGCACCATCATGCCCACCCTGTAGCAGATTTTAAAGGATCCTCACACCCTAAAGATGTTAATAGTATCGTGGGGATAGGTTTCTTTGTTAAGTTTGAGATAAATTTGATGAAACAATGTGAAGTTTTCTTTGTTCAATTCTCACAGCCTTTTAAATGTGTTTATTTTTCTGAGAACATAATTTAGCATTTAGCCCTTCAAGGAATTTTTTGGGGGGTTTTTTGGCAATTTTTGGGATCAGACCCAAAGCCTTGGACATAGTAGGTGCATGCTGTACCACTGAGCTACATGATCAGCTTGCCCCTCCCACACATTTTTGAGATAGAGTCTTGCCAAGTTGCCCAGGTTGGCCTCAAACTTCGGAGAATCTTCCTGCTTCAGCCTTCAAAGATCTTTATGTTTCTTAGCCATAATGCACCTCCTCACAGAGGACTGCATTTGGGTGGGATTTCAGAAAGCCTCACTAGACTGACCCAATAAGGAACTGGTTCGCCTCATTGAACAAGATGTCTATGGGTAGGTTGTCTAGGCTAGTACAGTACCTAAATAATGTCCCGGACCCTGGTTTTTGCTATATTCTTGCTCTGGCATCCATAGCACATATGATTCTTCTCACAGCCCTAAGGTGGCTGCTATGCCACCAGATACAATATCTGCATTCTAAGCATGAAGAATGGGGACTAACAAATGCAAAGGACTCTAACTTAGTGAGGCTTTACCTTTCTGTCCATTGACCTTGCCAAAGAGCTCTGTTCACATTCTCGTATAGAATAGCCTAGATGAGAGAAATTAAGAATTGCAGTGTTCTAGCCATTAAATTTAAGGGAATCAAAAAGAAAAGGGCTGGGATGGCTCCATCTTTAATCTTAGTAAGAGTCGCCCTGACTCCCAAGGCACTTGGTCTTGTAGGTG
This sequence comes from Pedetes capensis, assembly GCA_007922755.1. Classification (NCBI taxonomy): domain Eukaryota; kingdom Metazoa; phylum Chordata; class Mammalia; order Rodentia; family Pedetidae; genus Pedetes; species Pedetes capensis. The sequence continues at coordinate 5,088 of VMDO01011817.1, read as the reverse complement.
CTACGCATGATGGTTGGAGTGAATATCTCAGATGAGCAGCTGGGCAGCATCGCAGACAGGACCATCCAGGAGGCTGATCAGGATGGGGACAGTGCCATATCCTTCACAGAATTTGTTAAGGTCAGTTATCTCTTGATTTTAACTTAAATTCTACTGCACAGGAGGGAGATGGGAAACCACTGTTCAGAAAAGTGCTTGGAACCATTAGGATCTTCATAACTGTGATTTTTTTTAACCCTAGGTTTTAGAGAAAGTGGATGTAGAACAGAAAATGAGTATCCGATTTCTTCATTAAAGGACAACCAAACTGTTCCTTGCTTTCGAGTATTTAAGAACTGGAACTTGAGAGTCCTCCTGTCCACCAGCCCCACTTCTACCCCATCATGCCCCTCCTCCCAGAGTACTACTGCTATTGCATGACAACCTCAAGTCTGTTCTAACCACACAAACCTGCCTTTGGTGTATAAACAGGGCATTACAGAATGGTACCCCAGTCTATTTCTGTTCAGTGTGCATCCATCGATTCTCCATTTATAAATACTACCTTCCCTTGTTGTGCTGTTGAATGCCACACAACCATCCAGTCTGAGAAAGTGGAAGAGGGACTCATGCCAAGAACCAGCCAGGAGAACTCTTGCTGGACGTAAACTGTAGCCATGTTGCCTTCATTCCTGTGAGGCTTCGGCATTCTGCATCCTCCTTACCTGTCCTTCGCTTCCTACTTCCCTGCCACCCAGCCTGCCATTCACATAGTCTTTCAGCCTCCCTGCCTTATATTGAACCTCAAAATTCTCTCTGTTCTTCTTGACACTCCAAGCTATGCCTGTTAAATCTGTTTCTGACTTGGCAGGATAGTTCTGTGGCCTGGCGGTTTTTATCTCCCGTTACTTCACGGGTCTCTAGATTGTTGCCTTTGCTGGAGCTTTTCAGTAACTAATACTTCTCTTGGAAGAATGTGACCCTGTCTTGGTCTGTTACACTACTCTTGTCATCAAAGGGCTTCTGAGTGAAAATGTCCTTCTTGAAAGGTGGCCTTGGTGAGAAGCGTAGAGCCAAGTCTGCTAGGTGGCTTGCCCAGGTCACTACCTTGGTTTCTGATTCTCAGCTGATGTACTTACGTGGCTCCTCTTCTGGGTGTAGTTTTGACTATTTAGAAAATAGTCATGGCTGCAAGTTTGCTTAGTGTTGGGATACTGTCACTGCCAGAGTGGCTGCTCTGACAGTATTCTTGGGGACCTTCCCATGGTTTTTTGAACAAGAAGGCTGGGCACTCTCTAAAGCCTGACATTCGTACTCTGCAGCATGGGTTATGCCTCAGTGTTACATGCACTGGACCATTTTTCACTTCACATTTCCAAATAGAAAGAATCGTGTTACAGAAGTGCCTAACTTTTCCCAGTCCAAAAGAGCTAAAGATTGTCCTCGGTGTCTTGTAGTTTTGCACAAAATTCTTTATGAATTTTATACTTGGCAAATGTTAATGCTAGAAGCCATAGTCAGCTCCTAAAAACAGTTCCAAACATTGAATGTACTGTAACATTAGCTGCCTGGTTACATTACCTTCCAAGCTCCTCATGTAGGCCACTGCCAATCCGTCAGAAACCAGGGGTCTGGCACTGGTGGTACAACCTAAGGTGGCATTAGAGGTCTTTGAGTGAGCCAGAGCAACTTTTCTGCCAAAGTCAGCTTAGTTTAGACTTCATTGAATCAGGCTGCTGCCATCCTGTGTCTGTCTGAGTGTTTATTCCTGTGTCTGCCCTTGGCTGACTCTCACTCATTGCTTGTTAGCTTGCTTGCTTGTTTCTTTGCTTTGGAAGGTTATCCAAGATGTGTAAACAATTCCTTAGGAAGGAAATTGCTACAGTACTACTGCAAAGGGATGGGTAAAGCTGAGGAACAGGGAGTGCCAAGCTGGATGGTTCAAGTGTAAGTAAGAAAGGGATTCCTTATGAAGTATTAGTCTGACTTTGTGATCAAGGAATGTAATATAGGAATTGTATAAAAGGGTAGAATTATCTGATACTGATATGTTAGAGAGGTACTTTAGAGGCTCCTTGATTTACATATTTAAAATTCCTAAGATTATGGCTCCCCCTCCCCATTGGCTGTATAGCAAACTGTTTTAACCCACATTGTGCCTTACTGTCCCATTAAAATTGTATTCTTCAGTCCATCAATAAATATTTGTGGTTAAAACAAAATATAAAAACTTAGTTGGTATTGTCTGTTTTACAAGAATTTGTATATATAACTCAGTGGTCTTCTTCAAGTTTGAAATCACAAATAGTATCTCCCTTGATTAGGTATGTCTTTATTGTCAAATGTAGGTGTACTCTGCTGAGATATGGCCTGTAAAGAGAACGAGTTTATCTAAGGGTTCAGATTGTTTTGCCTCTAGGCACACTTTTGGCAGCCTTGCTCACTTTCCATTCATTCAAAGGCAACATTCAATTCCTTTTCTTGACTCCATAGATCCAAGAAGGGAAGCTTACAAAGGAGATGTTGCTAGGAAAAAGCAAATAGCCTCATAGATATTCTGTTGTTATTAGGTGTCCATTAGCCCTGAAAATATCAGAAGTTTATAAGAAAGACCTAAGTCCTCAAGGTCTAAAATGTTCTGATGCGTAAAGGCTTAACCTTCAGTATAATGAAAACTTAAATGAAACATCCCAGACAATACTTTAAAAAAATTAAATGTTATTGCATGTAATTCAGGCTGAATCACACTTTTGTGACTCAATACTGCGTGTCCTGGTTGAGCTCAGTGAGTCCTGTCTGGTTTATTTTTATTTTATTTTATTTTTTGCAGTACTGGGGGTTGAACCCAGGGCCTCACACTTGCATGCTCTGCAAGTGCTGGACCACTGAGCTGCACCCCCAGCCCTTTTTTTTTTTTTTTTTTTTACTTTTTTTTGAGACAGGGTCTCACTAAATTACACTGTCTGCCTCTGGTCTCGAACTTGCAATCCTCCTGCCTCCACCTCCCAAGCCACTGGGCTTACAGGTGTGCGCCACCATGCCCGGCCCTGTCTGGTTTATATAGATGTCACATCTTTTTCCTTATCTCCTTGGAAGCAGAAATGGTTGATGTGATGTGGCTCAGAGGCTTATAATCTGAGAACAGCTGTTGGGACTGTAAAGAAAGAATATTTTTTTGTCATGCTGAATTTCTTAACGTTTTTCTCTGCCAGCAGTGAAATAACAAATTTCTAGCTGCCATTACAATATCTTCTACAGGAAGTCATTCAGGAAGTGACTGGCCATGTAGACTTTTGTTATTTTATAAACCATTTTCTCAGAACTAACTCAGTTTCTGATTTCAGTTTGGGTTTTAGCAGAATGAATGTTCTAATTTTTAAGTGTATTTTATGTTGTTTCTTCCTGAAAGATAGGGAACTATAAGCACAAACCTGAAGTGGCATATAATCTGCGCTTGGGAAAATGACTGCATTCTGTGAACTCACTTGTGCCAATGAGATTGTCTGCCTCTGTCTGGTATCTTTCTGGTATCTTTATAATCACTGAAAAGTCAGAGATTAGGAGAAAGAGGACTGAAAGAAGCAAAAGTAGGAAAAGTGTGCAAAAGGGAGGAAGAGATACATTTCAGACATAGTCCACTTTCTTTTTATTTTGAGATAATGTCTCACTAAGTTGCCGAGGGTGGCCTTGAAATTGCTATTTAAACCAAGCTGATTTCAAGCTCCTGATCCTCCTGCTTCAGCCTCCTGAATAACAGCAATTACAGGCGTGTACCACCACGTCCAGCTCCACAAATAGTCCAGGCTGCTCTCTGATTATCAGACGTTATTCCCTGATGGAGTTTTAGAATGAAATTGTTAACATGGTTTGCAAAGATGTGGTAAAGAATTTGATGACCACTAAGATAATGACATTTTGACAAAGAAGTGAGTTTACCACATCATTCTTCCTTTCATGGGCTGAAGAGACTATCACCAACGTATTAGTTGAAAATTAACTATAAATGTAAGGGCTTATTTCTGGACTTTCTGTTCCATTGATTTACATGCCTATCCTTATGACAATACTATACCATCTTGATTAGTATATCTTTGTAGTCAGCTTTGAAATTGGATAGTGAATTCCTCCAACTTTGTTCTTTCTTTCTTTCCCCCCTCTGTCTCTTTTCCTTCCTTCCTTCCTTGTTTCCTTCCTTTCTTTACTAAGGAGCTAAACTTGGCCCTGCACAGGCTTTCCAAGTGCTCTCTCTGAGCTGTACTCCCAGCCCCTTTTTTATTTTTTATGTTGAGACAGGGTCTCAGTTACTTAGGCTGTTTTAGCCCCAAACTCATGACCCCTTTTTTATTTTTTATGTTGAGACAGGGTCTCAGTTACTTAGGCTGTTTTAGCCCCAAACTCATGATCCTCTTGCCTCCTCCCGAGTTGCTGGGACTACAGGGGTGCACCACCTGGTCTGGCACCAATTTTGTTTTTTTTCATAATTGTCTTGGCTATCTTTGGCCCTATGAATTTCCACATACAGTACATTTTAGGATCAGCTTGTCAGCTTCTAAAAAAATGAGCTGATATTTTGTTAGGGATTTCATTAAAAGCATAGGTCAATTTGAGAATTGCCACCAAAACAATAGTGACTAGCCATCAATGAAAGTCTGAAAAGTCCATTTATTTAGGTCTTTGTCATTTCAGCAATGTTTTTTTTTTTGTTTTCACAGTATGAATTATGTACTTTTGTGTACTTATTTTGTTAGCTTTTCCCTAAGTATTCTTTTCTTTCTTTCTTTTTTTTTTCTTTCTTTGTTTGTTTTCCCATATTGGGTGCTTTAACTCAGGGTACCTTGTATATACTTTGCAAGTGCTCCACTGAGGCAGGAGAGGAAGACAGGGAAAACTTTAGGGACATGAGAAGGAAGGGGCTTTTTCAGCCTGGCATCTGGTCTGAATCTATCAGCTGAGAATTCCAGCACAACCAGAAGAAAAAGGCTGTTATGGGAACTACAGAAACCAATGCTTCCCTAAGAATCTCACAAAATCAGATTATGGAACATAATTAATGTCAACAGACCTGGGTAATATTCTAGTTAGCAGACCCAGCTAATTTCCTTGTGACTA
>VMDO01011816.1:0-65030 GCA_007922755.1 Pedetes capensis | reverse complement strand
ATACAATAACTTAACTTCAATTTTTCATATTTCTTAAACCTTGCTTTATGACCCAAATTATGGCCTTTTTTGGAGAAGTCTCCATAAGCTGCTGAGATAAATGTGTATTCTGCAGCTGTCAGATGGAATGTTCTGAGGATGCCTGTTAAGTCCATTTGATCCATGGTGCAGTTTAACTTGGAAGTTTTTTTGTTGAATTTTTGTGGGGGTCTGGATTATGTATCTATTGATGAAAATGTAGTGTAGAAGTTACCCACTATTATTCTGTCTGGACCTATCTATTTTATTAGTATTTTAATTATACATATTTATGGGGTACACAATGATAATTCCTTTCATGTATACAGCGTGCAGTCATCAAACCAAGTTGTTGACAGTTTCATCTCCCCAAACAATGTGCAAAAACTGTCTTCTGCTTTATGTCCAGTAGTGTTTGTTTTATGAAATTGGGTACACCAACATTTGGAGCATGTATATTTTTAATTGTTTTGTCTTCTTGATAGATTGGTGCCTTTATTAATATATACTGTCCTTCTTTATCTCTTCTAACTAATTTTGTCTTGAAATCTTCTTTGTCATATATGAGTATAGTTATTTCTGCTTGCTTTCAAATTACATTTGCTTGGAATGTTTTTTTTCCATCCTTTTACTTTCAGTCTGTGTATGTCTTTGCCAGTGAGATGACTTTTTTGCAGACAGTAGATAGTTGATCTTGTTTTTTAATCCAATCAGCCAGTCTGAAACTTTTCATTGGAGAATTAAGATCATTTACAATTAGGGTTCTTATTGACAGGTATGTACACATTCATGTTTTTTTTTTTTACTGTTTTCTGATTATTTTTGAAGACTCTGTGTTCTTTTATTTCTCCTTTATTCATCTTAGAGGTTTGCTGGTTTACTGAGTTAAAAGTGTTTGATTTTTTCCTTTTTCCCATTTGTATATCTATTATTCAATGAGATTTATACTTTCAAAACTCTTGTGATATGTATATCTTTCTTATCTCTATGTAGGATTCCTTTGACTATCTTCTACAATGCTCAATTACTGGTCAAGAACTGCTTCAGTTTATACTTGTCTTGGAAATTCTTTATTCCTCCTTCAATGTGAAAGGATAACTTTGCTGGGTATAGTAATCATGGTGAGTGATTGTTTTCTTTCAGAGCTTCAATTACATCATTCCTTGTTATGTAGGCCTAGAGGGTTTCTAATAAGAAGTCTATAGTTATTCTGATGGGCTTGCCCTTGTATGAGACTTGGTGCTTCTTTCTTATAGTTTTCAATATTTTTTTCTTACTCTTGGCATTTTAACTATAATATGACATGTAGAGGTTCTTTTCTGGTCATGTCTTTTTGGGATTCTAAATACCTCCTGTGCCTGGATGCTTATATCTTCTTCTAGGTTTGATAAATCTTCTCTCATAAAGGAGCAAAGCAAGTAAACTGGAAAAAGCATAGCCTTTTCAATAAATGGTGCTGGGAAACATGGACATCTGCTTGCAGAAAAATGAAGACTGACCTACATCTCTCAATATGCATGAGAGTTAACTCAAAATGGATAAAAGGCCTCAACATAAAACCAGGAACTTTAAAACTAATAGAAGACAAGATAGGTAATACACTCCAACATATAGGCATAGGAAAGTATTTCCTTAATAGGACTCCAGTTGCTCAAGAAATTGCAACAAGAATAGATAAATGGGATTATATGAAATTAAAAAGCTTCTGTACAGCAAAGGAAACAATTAACAGAGTCAAGGAAATCCTCACTGAATGGGAAAAAATTTTCACATCCTATATATCAGACAAAGGTCTAATTACCAGAATTTATAAAGAACTTAGGGCTGGGATTTAGCTCAGTTGGTAGAGCACTGCACTGCAATCCCTGAGGTCCCAAGTTCAAGTCCCAGCACTGCAAAAATGGGAGAAGGACCTGGCAATCCACTCCCAAGGCAATCCCGGAACAGTCAGCCATTGAAAACACTATGAGGGTCACTATGAGTCAGGTACCAACTCGACCTAACAACACCTAACACGTAACAGCACCTAACAACAACAACAACAACATAAAGAACTTAAGAAAAAAATACCCAAGAAAACAAATAACCCAATACACAAATGGGCAAAGGAACTGAATAGACAGTTCTCAAATGAAGAAGTCTGTAAAGCCATGAAACACATGAAAAAATGCTCAATATCACTAGCCATTAGGGAAATGCAAATTAAAACAGCTGTGAGATTTCACCTTACACCAGTAAGAATGGCCAAGATCAATAAAACAAAATAACAACAAATGCTGGCGAGGTTGCGCAGAAAAGGGAACACTCTTACATTGCTGATGGAGCTGTAAATTGGTCCTACCACTGTGGAAATCAATATGGAGGTATCTTTAAAAACTAAAAATTGATCTACTGTATGACCCAGCTGTAACACTATTGGGAATTTACCCAAAGGGAGATGTGTCACCATACCACAGAGATAACTGCATCTCCATGTTCAATGCAGCACTTTTCACTATAGCAAGGATATGGAATCAACCAAAGTGCCCATCAACAGAAGAATGGATAAAAAAAACTATGGTACATATACACAATGGAATACTACTCAGCAATCAAAAAAAAAATGAAATAAGGCCATTCACAGCAAAATGGATGGACATGGAGAAAGATATTTTAAGTGAATGAACACAAGCTCAGAAAGAGAAATACCACATGTTCTCACTCATATGTGAGAGCTTAATCAAAATTATAAGAAGGAAAAAATCCTATGCAGAGGTCAGAACATAATTTTAAAAAGCTAAGAATGGTATTATTATAGATGGACTAGAAAATTCATGTAATAGTATTGACAATGTAAAAAGAAAGTTCACCACAGAAAAAGTTTCTATCTTAAACAGAACTGGAACCCAAGGATATATAGAAAAATATTACCATAAAAAGACAAGCAAATGGAAGAGAAGTTCTTGGTGGGGTGGTGGGGTGGGGGGAGGAAGTACACAAGAGGGTAAGGGGGAACTTATCTGTATAATGTACAATAAAATGCATATATGGAAATGTCACAATGAAAAGCATGTCAGAATGAATCACATTAAGGTGTACATTAAAAATTTCCAATTAAAAAAAGAAATCTTCTGTCATTATTTCACTGAATGGGTTTTCTATGCCTTTAGTCTGTACCTTGGTACCCTCTTTTATACCAAATATTCATAAGTTTGTTCTCTTTATTATGTCTTAGAAGGCTTGAATTTGTAGTTGTAATTTCTTATTTTTGCCAGATACAATAGCACATGCCTGCAATCCCAGTGACTCAAGAGGCTGAGGAAGGAGGATTGTGAGTTTAAGGCCAGAAGCAGCCTACACAACTTAGCAAGCAGCTCAATGGTACAGCACTTGCCTAATGTGTGAAGCCCTTGGTTCAACATCCAATTACTGCAAAACAAAATAAAACAAAACACAAAAACAAAAATTATTTTTTCTTTACTGCTGTCTGAATCTAATAATTCATCAACTTTTTCTTCAAGCCCTTATATTCTTTCTTCTGCCTGTTCAAGTCTATTGGTGATGCTTTCCACTGAGCTTTTTTAAAAATTGAGTTTTTCATTTCTAAGATTTCCATTTTTTACAGAATCTGTTTGCTGAATTTTTCATCCATATCTTGTCTTTCTTAGTTAATTCAGTTGTTTATTTGTATCTTTTTTGAAGTTACTGATTATTTTAAAGATTAGACTTTTAACTTCTTTGTCTAACATTTCTTCCTCTTCAGTATCTTTGGATTCTGTTATTGAAGAGTTATGGACTTTTAGAGAAGTCATGTTACCTTGCTTCTTCATATTTCTTGTGCTTCTATGTTAGACTTTGAACATCTGTTGGGATGGGCATCTCTTCCACTTTTGTGTGAATGTCTTCTTAGTGACCAGCCTTCTTTTGAGGGCTCAATCCCCAATGTGACTCAGGGGGCACAGTAATGTCAACAACACCACCACCACAATGATAAACCAGGTATATAAATACAGGAAAAACATATTAAAAATATCAACTATACCCCTAATCATAATAGAAAAGAGACAAAAATAATATAAACTAAGGCATTAAAATGAGTAAAGGTAAAAGTAATAATAATAAAAAATAATAAAACCAGGTGGAAAAAGATAAAAAGAAGGAAGATAAGAAAGGAAGAGAATATGAGATTAAAGTATGAGAAAATAATGAAGGAAAATAGAATAAAACAAATCCAAAACAAAACTATAAAAAAAGAAAGAGTCCAAAATTCCCCATTGCTGAGGAGATTGAGCTCCCATGTGTCTGTCATCTTGCCATGCTGTGGGCCTGTGTGTTTTGCTGTGATGCTGAAAGCTATGCCACTGGTATTTCAAATACCAGCAGGGCCACACATGATGGACAGTGTTTCAACTGAGCTTGGAGACTAAGACAGAATAGAGAGAAGTACCTAACAGCCCACTCCCAAAACAATTAGCCCTTGAAAACCCTATGAATAGCAGAGAAACACTGTCAAATGTAGTTCCAGAAAATGAACTGTTCAGGCTAGAAGGCATTCAAAAGATGACTGGGGAAGAGTTACATCCTTAAAATTACCCTTAATGACGGGAATGGAGTAAAGCCCCTGAAACCTCCTTTTCCTGATGTGACATGACCCAAAATGAGAAGAAATAAAGGGTCTGTACCATTAGACTCAAACATAAAAAGATCATGTGCATGACACTGTATTAGGTAGTGTTTCATTCTGCTGTACTTAGGATGTCTATTAGTTGGATCTGACTCAAGGGCACCTAACAACAAGAGGAGATTGAAAGTCTTCTTGCTTCTTCCCCTGGCCTTTAGTTTTGGAGTTTGCCAGGTGTGGGGGCAGGGAGGGGCTGTGTGCCCTATTCTTTCTCATTTCTAGTCAGACAAATCAAACTACATAGGGCAGTGTGAAGGCTGAGCCTTTCTTGGTGGAGTGAGCTAAGACAATGACTCCTGAAGTGCTACATCCATTCCAATGGGCTCTTTGTGAAAACAGGAGACACCAGTGACTGCAAGGGCCATCTTTGACCAGTTCTCACTACTAGAGGGTGGTCAGGTGGATACTCTTCATATCTGAGGTGCTCTGTCAGTCTACCCGTGGGCATGAGAAGTGCCCAGGCAACAACAGAGTAGTGTCTAAATGGCTCTGGGCTTCTTTGTGTGGAGGAGACCAAACCAAAGCAATCTGTTTTGGTGGGGTAGAGGTGAGCTATGAACACTGAGTGATCCATGCCAGTCCTTGGCCATGCTATTCTCCAGCTCAGCCCTCCATGATCCCACACAGTTGGTCCTTCTCTTCTCAGAGGTTAGACCACTGCTTTTGAAAGGGAGCACCTTCTCTTTCCCTTTTGCTTCCTTCTGGGAGACCATGGTTCCAAAACACGCATTTGTGCCTGTGAACTTGAGTCCAAGGCACAGTTTTCTGGGCACATACTGGCTCTTGGTATGGCTACCTGGTGAGCCAGAGATGAGAGGAGTCTGTTGAGACTTGGACATGTAAAAATTTAGGGGCTTCTGATACCCATGACAGTAAAATCAAAAGTTAGGATCTTTCTTAAGATAACTCCCCACTGCAACACCTGACTAAGCCAGCTTGCTGTGCAGACCACATGTCCCCTGTCTTAGATTCTCTCTTTGCAAGGTGCTGGATTCTGTGCTTGTGGAACTGTCTGAGACTTTCCTTGTCTCTCTTTTGCTTATAGTCCACCTAAGGGGCATCTTTTCCTTTCTCTACAAAGCAGATGTGCTTGATATTAAGGTGTTTGGTTTCTTTGACAATTCTAAAGTCCATTATTTCTGGGTTTTACCTGGTCACTGACCATCTACTGTTGTACTCCAGCACCTTTCCACAACATGCCCCCTTTCCTTGCAGCTGGATACACCTTTGCTTTGTTTCAGTCTCATGGAGCCTCAGGAAAGTGCTGAGTATCTGTAATTTACTACCCTCCCAAATTCTGTTTTTTTTGTTTGTTTGTTTGTTTGTTTTTCAAAAAGACTTTTTGGCAACTTTCTAGCCAGTACTCTTCTAGTGACCAAAATGCCATCAGGATCCAGTCTTCTTGAATTCCTTGAATGGCAGGCAACTTATGATTTCTAAAGTTAATACTTTGATTAATTCTTAACTCTCAGTGTTCTGTCCTTTTTTTTATTCTTTGGTTATATATTGAAAACCCTGTGAACAGCCGAGAAGCACTGACATACTGCCAAGCATGGCACAGTGTCAGAGAGTGTTTCGTCCTATTGCTATGAGTTGGACATGACTTGACAGCACCTAACAACAACAATAATAGTAGTGAATTTGAGGTAGCTAGGATTAACTTATCCCTACAAATTTCTTACAAGGCTATAATAAAAAATACATCTCAGAAGAAATTCTGTCCCTCTACATTTATTTTACTATCACTTATTAGCCAGTAAGCACAAAAAAGTTCCATAAACTGTCCTGTAAGTTTGATGGAGCCCAAGGTATCTTTCCAGTTTGACACTCTGACCTCATCTTTTTTGAAAGATATACTCCAAGAAAGCATGATATTCTGGAGTCAGGATTTTGCAGTGAGTACCAGGAAATCAGAAATCTTCTTAAACCCATTATTGCAATCAAGCATCATTCATAATCATTCAGCATACAGGATTCATTGGATTTTCAAATTCTGTTCATGCAAGAGGCTTTCTAAACTGTATTGGCCAATTTCCATATTTTAGTACTTCTAATTTTACCACTGAGAACCCATTTCTTTCTTTCTTTTATCTTTCTTTTCTTTCTTTCTTTCTTTCTTTCTTTCTTTCTTTCTTTTCTTTTCTCTTCTTTTCTTTTTTCTTTTTGTGGCACTAAGGATTGAACCCAGGGCTTTGCAAATGCTTTACCACTGAGCTGCACTCCCAGCCCATTTATTTACTTTTTATTTTTGAGAAAGGGTCTTACTAAAGTTATGCAGGCTGCCTCTGGCCTTGAACCCACGGTCCTCCCGCCTCCACCTCCTGATTGCTAGGATTATACGCATGTGACACTGCATCCAGCTGAGAAACTATTTCTAAAAGTCATGATGCTCACTAATTTAACTAATAAAACCCATTTTTGACATTCCAAATGCTAATAAGCAAAGTGGCTTATGGAATCAGACACTGGCAATGAAGGACTTGTAACAGATGCTGTAGAGCATGATGAAATATAGATGACCATCCATGAACTATGCTTTCTGGATATCATGACAGTGAACTATCCTTAGAATTAAAGCCTTAACTGGTCAAATATACTACATTACTTATATGGAATATTTTAGAGTAAATTACAGACATCCGTACAAGTGAACTACATTTTTTAAAACAACTCAGCTCAGAAATTTTCTGTGTTCCTTCTCTCCATTATTTCCTTTGAGGCAATGACAAGTATATTTAAGTTTGCATATGAAGTGAACACTGTAGTTGGATATAGGAACTATAGTTGGATATAAGATATAGGAGAGTCAACTGCAGTTGCTGTTAATACTAGGGCCACATGGAAGAGGAGGAGAAGAAAGGAAGAAAGTAGGGTGAACACAACGACTGTGCTGTGGATTCACTGTTGATAAGCTAGAGTGTGCTGAGCAAATTTTATCTTCCCTTTGTCTAGAGTTTTTCCATTTTTTCTCAGTTCAACACATTTGGAACACAATGCTTCCCTTTTCCACAGAAATAATATTCTAGTAACATAGGCCACTCCCTTATCCAACACTCTGGTAGAAGGTCAAGTGGGGAAGGGCTAGAGTGTGTGTGCCCTTGATAAAAACAATACAAATGATAAATATAGAAATAGCAGCTAACATTCATGTAGTATTTACCATTTGCCAGGTATAATTTCTATTAACTAAATATGTTATATATAGTAAATCATCTTATCTGACAATAAGTCAAGTTATCTATTTATGGGAAAATATTACCAATAGCTGAATAGACTACCAACATTGTATACAGCAAAAAGTTGCTGTTCTGTGACAAAATTGTGAGATGACAGAGTTAAGGGAAAATATAAAGCAATAAAAAAGAATGAACATATAGACAACTAAAAAATTAACATTCTTAGAATTCATTAAGCTTCCACAGAATGCGCATCTCAATCCTTGTTGTTGTTGTTAGGTGCTGTCAAGGCAGGTCCTACTCATTGTGACCCTATGTACAACAGAAAAAACACTCCCCAACACTATGTCAGTACTTCTGGGATATTTGTTTAAAAGTGTTAAAAATTGCATTTAGATAATTAACTCACAGACCTTACTGGTAAAGGTGCAAAGCATATTTTATTTAAAAATTTACAAATTAAAAAAATTTAATTTACAAATTTATTTCTCCTTAGATATAGATGTATAGGCAAGATATTATCTGTATGGAAGGAAAATAGGCTAATTATTGTTAGGTTCTGCTTCATAAGAAATTAGGGGAATAAAGATTGTGGAAAGAAGGCAGCACTGGCAATATGGTTTATGACTTACCTGAACCCTAAAATAAAACACAGGCAGAATATCAACTCCAGAACTTCAAAGATGAAATCTACAGCACAATAAAAAGGCATGAAAACTCTGACAGCAAAAAGGCTTGGGTGGAATCACTAAAACTGCAAGAAGCAAAAAAAGAGGAGTTGAGACTTGTTGGAACTTGAGTGAAGCAGAATCCCCAAATTGATAGTTCTACTCATTAAAAAGCTCAGTGGTCTCCTTTGAGAAGAGTAACTGGTTCTTTGAGGGTGTGTTCCAGGACCCATTTCAAGGTGAGTGCAAGGAGGCTCTGGTCAGGTCTAATGACAGATGGTAAGGCTGTCAGACTCTATAAAACTCTTGAGACTGACTAATTGAAACTTGCTTCCAGAACAAAGCCTTGCATTGAGGAGGGAATGCACTTAGAATTCAAGACCTAGGAGAGCAGGAACAACAAGAGCAAAGAGAGAATATAGCCAAGAGTGAGGTAGAGGATCAAAGGAGGCAGATCTCAGAGGGAAGGAGGCCATGTTTTTGGATCCTTTATGGAAATATCCTCCCTCCCCAACCCCTACCAGCACAATGACAAACAGAAAAAGTTGTTGCAGAGTTTAAAGTTAGGTCCTCACTATCATTTTAAAAGCATAAGAACACCTATCTCATTTACACAGGAGCAATGAAGAGGGATGATAGTTAGTTAGAACCCACGAAAAGTCATTGTACACAAAAAGAGAATGAATGGAATCATATCTTCACAATGAAGTCACTTTAGAAAAAAGACCACAGACAGATTAAAAACTTTAAAATGCTGAAAAATAAAGATGTCACATTGAAGATGAGAATGCACCTGACTCATGCTATGGTATTTTCAGTCACATCATTTGATTATGAAAGCTGGACATTGAATAAGGGAGACAGGAGAAGAATTGATGCTTTTGAATTATGGTGCTAGAGACAAATACTGAATATACCATGGACTGCCAAAAGAACCAAGAGGTCTGTTCTAGAAGAAGTACACCCAGAATGCTTCTTGGAAGCAAGGATGGCTAGCCTGTGTCTTAATGCATTTTGAACATGTTGTCAGGAGGGACAAATCCCTAGAGAAGGACATCATGTTTGGAAGAGTGGTGGGTCAATGAAATAAAGGAAGACCCTCAACTAAATGGATTGACACAGTGTCTGCAACAATAGGCTTAAACATAAAAAAGATCATGTGCCTGGCACAGAGTCAGGGAGTGTTTTGTTCTGTTGTACATAGGGTCACTATGAGTTAGACCTGACTTGACAGCACCTAACAACAAACAATATTTCAAAAGTGCCTGAAGGAAATTAAGAAGAAAATAATAGATATGGAATAATAGATATAAAAGATAGTAATAGATAATAGATATTGATAATAATAGAAAAACAAATAAGAATTAGGAAAACTCAGAAATGAGGTTATTGACAGAGAGTAAGAATTAGAAAGATGGAAGACAGGAAAATTTGAAAATAAAAATTTTAGAAATTCAAATTCAGTGTTGAAATCTAAAATAGAAGAAATTCAGGAGAAAGCAAACACCTTGGATAATGCCTTAAGAAAAAGAGAATAAAGAAAGAAGAAAAACTTTAAAATATAAAAATGAATGAAGAAATTAAAAAGACTGAGGAGAAAGTGACAGCTATTAAGAAAAATAGGGAAGGGAAATTGAACACATATAAGAATCCCCAAAGAAAGAATATGAGCAATAGAATACAGTACTCAAAATTAGGACTTAAGTAGAACTCCTGTCTTAAAGCTGCTTATTGAAAGGTAATACTGCAAATCTGGGAAAAATAACTCAAGACATATTCCATTAAATCTATGGGCTTTAAAGGAAAAGAAGAAATCCTTTGGTCATTCAAGCAAAAAGATGAAGTCATTGTTAAAGAAAAGGGAATCAGATTATACAAGATTTTTCCACTTTATGTCAGCAGATTGTTCAATAATATATTTTAGAAAGTCAAGGGCTGATATATGAGCCAAATGTATCATTCCTAGGAAACTGATACTTAATTATAAAGGTCAGAGACAAACTGTAATGATTATGCCAAAAAATCTTGGATTATTCTTTCCATGAGGCTTCATGAAGACCTTAATGTAAACGAAGTTTTAAGTAATGAAAATGATTAGAGAATCTGGTTTGAGAGCAATAAATATTTATTAATCTGATTAAGATTGTACAATGTTTATGAATGAGAGATTTTATAATATGTGGTGGCTATATACTCTGACCTTCCACATGTCTATCAGTTTGCTATACTGTGGGGGCTTGCATGTTGCTGAGATTGAAAGCGATACCCACCAGTATCTAAGATACCAGTGGGGTCACCCATGGTGGACAGGTTTCAGATGAGCTTCCAGACTAAGACATTCTAGGGAGTAGGACCTGGCAACCCACTCCCAAAATATTGAAAACTCTAGCCATTGAAAACTCTATGAATAGCAGAGAAACACTGTCAGAGATAGTGCTGGAAAACGAGCCCCCCAGGTTGGAAGGCACTCAAAAGACTACTGTGGAAGACTTGCCTCCTCAAAGTAGAGTCTACCATAATGATAGAAATAGAATAAAGCCCCAGGAACCTCCATTTACTGATGTGGCACTATTCAAAATGAGGAGAAACTGTAAACCTCCATCAATAATTGGAATATGGAATGTACATAGTATGAATCTGGGGAAATTAGAAATCATTAAAAGAGAAATGGAATGCAGATATTGACATTCTAGGCATCAGTGAGCTAAAATGGACTAGCATGGGCCATTTTGAGTCAGATAATCATATGGTCTACAATGTAGACTGGAAATGACAAACTAAAGAGAAAGAGGGTTGCATTCCTCACCAAAAAAGATCTGCTCTGAAATACCATGCTGTCAGTGATAGAATACGTCATACGCCTAGAAGGAAGGCCAGTCAATATGACTATTATTCAAATTTACGTACTCATGACTAAGGCCACAAATGAAGATAGGGAAGATTTCTACCAGTTCCTGCAGTCTGACATGGATCAAACATGCAATCTGGACATACTGATAATTACTGGTGACTGGGATGCAAAAGTTGGAAATGAAGAATACTCAGTAGTCAGAAAATATGGCCTTGGTGCCAGAAATGATGCTGGAGATCACATGATAGAATTTTTTTCAAACCAATGACCTTTTCATAGCAAATACATTTTTTAAACATTGTAAACAGCGATTATACACATGGACTTCACCAGATGGAACATACAGTAATGAAATTAACTACATTCGTGGAAAGAAATGATGGAAAAGCTCCATATCAAATGTCAGAACAAGACCAGGTACTGATTGTGGGTCAGCCATATAGTCAGGAGGGACCAATCCCTAGAGAAGGACATCATGTTTGGGAGAGTGGCAGGTCATTGAAAAAAAGGAAAACCCTCCACTAGATGGACTGACACAGTGTCTGCAACAATGGGTTTAAACATAGATAAGATCATGTCCATGGCACATAATCAGGGAGTGTTTTGTTCTGCTGTACATAATGTCGCTATGAGCAGGATCCGACTCCATGGCACCTAACAACAAATATACTCTGACAATGTAGATAAGCCCAGTTATAAAGAATTTAGGAAATCTTCAGGAAAATAATTTTTACCTTATAGGTAATAATTAGAATTAAAGGATACTATTTCAAGTTAAATACTAGGAAAGAGGAAGGAATGGGAGAAATGTTTAATGGCTAATTTTAATAGTATGTATAGTAAGGAACCAGTACAAAATAGCAAAAGAGAAAAAGTGAGAGAAGACTGTTGGTATTAATATAAAAATAACCAGAACAAAAATATAAATGTTCTTGCTTAGCTTCTGAGATCTGACAGGATTGGACGCCACAGTGCTATGGCTGTAGGCTATGATATTATATATTTATATATATATACTAAATGTAGTATTTATATGTACCTTTCTTCATAATACTATATATAACATATATCTAATCTAATTTATCTATCTTTGCTATTGTTTGCACTGGAATATTTCCCAAACACGCATATGTTAAGGGCTGGGATTTAGCTCAGTTGGTAGAGCATCGCTCTGCAGTCTCTGAGGTCTTGAGTTCAATTCCCAGCACAACAAAAACGGAAGAAGGATGTCGCAACCCACTCCCGAGGCAATCCCAAAACAATCAGCCGTTGAAAACCCTGTAAGGGACGCTATGAGTCAGACATGACTTGATGGCACCTAACAACAACAAGAACAACTCATATGTTAAAGACATGGTCTCCATCTTGGTGCTATTGGGAGGGGGTGGAAACTTTAAGAGGTAGAGCCTAGTGGGAGGTTTTAGGCTATTGGGGCTGTATCATTGAAGGACTCAGGTCTCTCCTCTTTTTGAGTACTGTCCATGAATTGAGTAGCTCTTTGCTCTGTCACATGCTCCCCGCCATACTCTGCTGCCTGACTTCAGACCCCAAAGCAAGAGGGCCAACTGAACATGGACTGAAACCTCTCAAACTGTGAGCCAAAATAAACCTTCTTTCTTTGGAAGTTGATTGTCTCAGGTATCTGTTATAGGGACAGAAATCTATCTATCTATCTGAAAAAAAGAAGTATGCTTTCGTGCCAGCTCAGCCATCTAGGCCCATGTAACTGACTGACAGTCTGTTTTCACTTGAAAGGAAAAATTCCATACTTTAGAAAGGATGTGTAAGGAGCTGACTGGAGGCTAACTTTTACAACCATCCAACCCACTACATATATCACAGATATGGTGCAGTTTGTAAATCACCCTCTGTCTCATAGCTGACTTTACACATGGCTTTTCCTGAGGGAAAATAATTCAGCTTTGCTTTCGTCATTCCATCTCTGACTTTCCTTTTCAGTTGTTGGGGGGAAGTATGTTTTGAAACTAACTAAATGCAAAGACACAATGGATGTCTTTCTTAGTTACTTGCAAAAGGTCATATGGACAATAGCATGGGCAGAGTGGTTCCAACTAGACAGGCTAGTACACATATAAATGGACACATTTAGCATATTGTCTGTCCCTGTTAACCCTTTGCTTACCCAGGAAAAGGGGACTGATTTTGAATTGGATTTGTATAAAGTAGAAAACAGGAGTGAGTCATGGAAATCTACCTGCTCTGTTAATTCTGGAAACCTTGGGAAGCCCCAGAGTCCAGGAAGGAGGAGGGTGCTCATGATTCACGTAGGGCCTTTCCTCTCAGCTCTCTGTTAGGAAATTCAGCAGAGCAGAGCAGAGCTATAGGAAAACCTTTGAAGGCCTCTACTACTGTAAAGATTTTACCTCTCCACCACCATTCAAAAGAAAAATAAAATAATTATAAATAAGCATAGGTAAGTATCAATAAGTATTCTGGTAGTGAATATTCTGACTTTTCCTATGTGATTGCTTTAATGATTTTTATAAAAAATTAAATATCGAATTCCTTTGGTGTGTTCTTTCCTCATAATTTAGTACTCATGCGTTGTTGGGACCTAAA
The DNA here is from genome assembly GCA_007922755.1 of Pedetes capensis. Taxonomy (NCBI): domain Eukaryota; kingdom Metazoa; phylum Chordata; class Mammalia; order Rodentia; family Pedetidae; genus Pedetes; species Pedetes capensis. Next base: position 51,077 of record VMDO01011816.1, on the reverse strand, counting down.
AATTTGTGTTCCTTTTTGGTAATGTAATACTAGCTCAGCTTGATTTTCCCAGGCAGTCCAAATAATTGCTTGTCAGGAAAACTGGTAGGATGACCCACTCACCAATGTAGTCTATTGGCTGATACTTTTACTCTGATCTAAGAGTATTGTTTACTTTTTGTTATGTAATATGGCTGCATTTGGGAGCAACTAATGAGGTCAAGCCATCCTTATTTCTGAAAAACATTTTAATAGACATACATGGAAGGATTATAGTACCTCACAGATCATCTAGGGGGAATCTTGGTCTCAATGCCACTATTTCCAGCAGCAAACATAAAAATACTTAATCTATTCACAACAATGTAGTTTTCTAAATGTGTAAAATCTCACTTTATGATTACCACATGTAAACAAGAAGGATCTCGAACATATGCAAGCTATAAGAAACTCTTCTCTAAAGCAATGTAACTAATTAGTTTAAACAACTACTTTTGGCAGCTTTGTGCAAAAAGTAGGTTTGCTTCCCCAGTGAATAATACAGGAAAATCCAAGCTCCCCTTGAGACCCATGCATGAGAAGAAATAATAATAATAAAAAGTGTTTAACAATCCAGCACATCTTTCTACCAGGATGGGACAAGAGATTAAATATGCATTGTGCATAAATAATGTCTGAAAGGCTGAGAACTTGTGCAATCTGAATTAAATTTGGGGAAATGAGTGCATGGAATTGATGATTTCATTTTGAACACAAGTCTTTTCTGCTTATACTCTTTTTCTCCTCTCTTTTTTCCTCCCCTCCCTCCTGTCTGAGCACCCCTCCTCTCTACTTCTAAAAGAAGAGAACACTGTTCTTAGAACTCTCTCAGGCTTTCTTAATTGAAAGCAATGATTCTGAGTCACTCCTTTATATTAAGTGAAACACTTTTGCATGAATCTCCAGGGATAAAGTGATTAACCCAGCAAGAAGCCAATGGACTCTGGTTATCCCTGCAAGTGGTGGAAAGAATTAAATACAATTTTGTAAAGATAACACTGAAAGAATGGTATTTTCTTTCAAAACATGTCCCTCTCTGAAACATCAGTGCAGACATGTGTCAAGATAGAAACTGGATCATATTTCTAACAGTTGAAGACTCAGATTTCCTCAAACAAGACTGTTTGTTCTCATGCCCAAACTGTATCCTACACTGTCCCGTTGTCTGGACTATAATGGAATATAACATTAACCTCGGACAGTGGAGGTTGAGTTGGTGCCAACCTTGCTAATGAACATGTGGTTTCAATAATAATGGGGCTACTTGCACATTAGGTGGCAAGGTGCCAGGTACTTAATGTCGAGGGGGTAACCGATGTAAAAAGTACCATCTCCTGATATGATTGCATTTCCAAAAATGCTCTGGATGCAGACTGAGACTCAGCAAAACCAGGAGTGTCACTAAGTATTAGAGAATTTAAGGCACTAACATATGAGGAGGAGCCCTGCAGATTTTATGTGCATGCTCTACAAGCCTGCAGTATCCTAGGTTGTGGTGATAATGAAATGGCTAATGCTGTAGTGTGGACAACCCGCCTGGCCCCAGAGGGTAGGGGCAGGAGGAGGGTTAGGATCACTCCCTGCCTCAGGTTCCTGGTGTGCTGGACTCTGGGACTTGAGGGTCTGAAAGCTAGAAGACAGTGAAATGAATTACAGTTTAATGATATTCCCACTACACTGACAAAATGGATTCAATTACATAATGGTAGCATTAAATGTTATTAAGAAAGGATCCAAAGTCTTGAGGCCAGACTTTCACAAAGTCATGATAAGCCGCTTAAAACAGCTGAAATAGCACATTTATAGGCTTTCCAGCCCTCTGTTTGTTGAAGGGAAAAGACTTTGTTATATTTGTTCAAACATTCTGCAGTTCTGGGCCTATAATCAGGGGCTTTGTACATGGAGAGGGGTTAACTCGTGTGATTTGATTATTATATCTTAAAGTACACTTTGTTTTTCCCCCAGAAAGCTTTTGGGAAAGACAGAGCTCGATGGTTTGCCTGACACCATGGTGGCCTGGATAGCTTGGTAGGGATATGACTTTTCTCAGGAACAAGACCTCTTTCTGTCAGATGGCCGGTTTCTAGGGAATGAACTGTTTTTATTCAGTTCTATCTTTTTCTTTGTGTGAGACCTTGTTGTTGTTGCCTTATTTATTTTTATTTAATTTTTTAAATTTATGTTTTATTTTTTTAGACAAGGTCTTGTTTTACAGTGGAGGCTAGCCTGGAACTTACTAAATAGCCCACACTGGCTTTGAACTCAAGGTCCTCCTGCATCAGCTTCCCTAGTGCTGGTATTACAGGTGTGTACCACCATGCCTAGCTTGTTATTGTTTTATTTTAAAATTTACATCCTATAGAATTCACTCTTTGTGGTGTGGTGTACAGTTTTCACAAATGCATAGGGTCATGTATCCACCAGCACAATTAACATATAGAGTGTTCCATCATTTCAAAATAATGTTTTAGGCTGCCCGTTTGTAGTCAATCTCTTCCCTACCACCAGCCCCTGACAACTGTTGATCTGTTCTACAATTTTATAGTTTTTCCTTTTGCTGCATATCATATAAAAGAAACTTATGATATGCAGACCTTTGGGTCCTCTTTCTTTTACTTAGAAAAATGAGATTCATCTATGTTGCTTCATGTGTCATTAGTTCATTCCCTTTTTTTTGCTGAGTAGTATTCCATTGCATGGATATACCACAGTTTGTTTATCCAAGTTTATTTTCCCCTGAAAGGAAATTTTTCCTATTTCTGATTTTTGGTAATTATGAATTAAGCAGCTGTAAACATTTGCCTACACAATTTTTCTAAGCACAGGTTTTTACTTCCTGTAGGTAGAATCCTGGGAATGAGATGGGTTTGAGCTTATAAAAAAAAATGGCTAAGTTGTTTGCAAGTGGGCTGTAGTATTTTGTATTCCCACCAGCAACGTATGATAGGTCCATTTGCTCTGCTTCCTCACCAACTCTTAGTACTGTTAGCATTAAAAGTTTTTTATTTTAGTCATTTTACCAGATAAGTGGTACCTCATGGTGGTTTTAATGTGTATTTCTTTCATAATTAGAGTTGTGGAGTATCTTTTCATGTGCTAACTTGCTATCCATATATTTATTTTAGTGAAGTGTCAGTTCAAACATTTTGTCTATTTTTAAATTGAGTTGTTTTCTTATTTTGACATTTTGAGAGTTCTTTATATATTCTGGATATAACTTCTCTGTCAGCTATATTACTTAAAAATGTTTTCTAATATTTTGCTTGTTTTTTATTCCTTGCAAATATCATTTAAAGAGCAAAATTTCCTAATTTCAATAAAGTATAACATCTCAAAATTTTCTTAGTGAATTGTCCTTTCAGTGTTATAGCTAAGACTTCATTGATTAATACATGATCACATAGATTTCTACTGTTTTCTTCTAGGAATTTTCTAGTTTTATATATTAAGTCATGATCAAGTTTGAGTTACTATTTTTAGAGTGCAAGGTACAGGGTTCATCTTTTTCTTAATAACCAAAATGTACCTACACACACACACACACACACACACACACACACACACACACGTATATGTATATATGCATATAGTTATTCTAGCGCAACTTGTAGAAAGGACTGTTCTTTATCCATGGAATTTTCTTTATACCTTTCTAAAAAATTAGTTGACTACATTGGCAAGTGTCTTTTCTGGACATTATTCCATTTCATTGATCTATATGTCTATTGTTTCATATATATAAAACTGTCCTTTTTACTCTACCTTTTAAATAAACTTAAGAACAGATAGTGTGAGTTCTCTAACTTTGTCCACCAAAATGTGTTGACTATTCTATTTGATATTTATTTTAAAATTTCTTTGGAGATTCTGAGTCATTTTTATGGATCCCGTAGATCAGTTTGGAGAGAACTGTCATCTTAGCAATATTGAGTCTTCTAATTTATGAAAATGGTATATGTCTTCACTTGTCTTGTATTTTGCTACATTCATCTGTGTTTGGTAGTTTTAGGATACATGGTCTTCGTACATTTTGTTAGGTTTATATCTTAGGATTTTTTATTCTATAAAATTTTTGCTTATAAAATGTTATAAATTTTGAATTCCAATTTTTCATTGTGGGTATATAGGCATAATTTTTTGTATATTGACTTATGCTATACCTTGCTAAATTCATTTATTAGTTTTAGAAAGATTTTTATACATATTTTTTCTCCTTTGACAAACACTTGATTGCAAATAGGGATAGTTTCATTTCTTCACCTTCAATCTGTATGCTTTTCATTTCTTTTTCTTTTCTTATTGCATCAGCTAGGATTTCCAGTGTAATGTTGAATAGGAACAGTAAGAAAGAACATTCTTGCCTTGTTCTTAATCTTATAAGAAAAGCACTTTACCACTGTGTATATTAGCTATAGAATCCTTATACATAACCTCTATCAGATTAAGGCTATATTCACTTCTGTTCCCAGTTTTCTGCGGGATTGTAACCTAAACAAATGTTGAAATTTGTAAAATGCTCTTTGGGGATCTTTTGAGATCAGAATATTATTTTCTCTTTATTTTATAATATGTTGAATTGCATTGATTGATACTTGAATGTTGAATCACTTTAGAATTTCAGGGATATTGGTTGTGATAGTACCTTTTAAAACATATTTTTATATACTGCTACCTTAAGGTTTCTAATTTTTTTTCAGGATTTTTGTGACTATGTTCATATAAGAATTTATGATCAGTATTTTTCTCTACATGATTTTGATGTACCCCACATATTTAGATATAGTGTATTTTTATTTTCCCCCATTTAAAAATATTTTTAAGTTTCCCTTGAGATTTCCTCTCTGACCCATGCATTACTCACAAGTAACTTAATTTCCAAAATATCTTTTTCTTATGAATTTATAATTTAACTTCAGTATGACCAGAGGACATTCTTAATATTCTTTCTTTCAAATTTGATAAAATTTTATCTGATGGAGCAAAATATACTTTATATTGGTGAGGTTTACAAATACATTTTGAAAAGAGTATCTTGTTGGGTATTGTTGTTGTTAGGTGCTGTCCAGTTGTTTCCAACTCAAAATGACCCTCATAGGGTTTTCAATGGCTGATTGTTTGGGAATTGTTGTGGGAGTGGACTGCCACACCCTTCTCTCATTTTTGTGGTACTTAGGACTGATCTTAAGTCCTCAGAAAATGCAAAGTAGCACTCTACCAACGAGCTAAATCCCAGACCATCTTGTTGGGTATAATATTTTAAATATCAATTAGGTTAGGTTGATCAGTCATAACAATCAGGACTTTGGTCTACTCATTCTGTCATTTACATAGAGGGGGCTGTTGAAGTCTACACAATTGTGGATTTATGTATTTCTGATTTAAGTTCCACTAATTTTTGCATTATGGGAGAAGGATGTGGCAATCCACTCCCAAAGTAATCCCGAAACAATCAGCCATTGAAAACCCTATGAGGGCCATTGTGAGTTGGACATGACTTGATGGCACCTAACAACAACAACAATAATTTTTGCATTAAAAATTTTGAAGTTCTCTTGTTAAGTGAATATTTGTGAAGGATTTTTTTATGCCTTCTTGGGCAATTTACTCATTTATCAATATGTTCTGCCACTCTTATTCTCTTATAACACCTCTCTTTTCAAAATACTTGGAAAATATTAATATACTTTGTACTTGGAAATATTAATATAATTATGCCAGATTTCTTCTGATTATTGTTTTTATGGTATATATTTTTCTATCCTTTTATTTTAATCCTATCTATACCTTTAGAGTCTATCTGAGGTTTTGGTAGATAGTACATATTTCATTTTTACTTTTGCATCCAACCAGATAACTCTGTTCTTTAATTGGTATGTTATTATTGACATAATTGGACAAAAATCTGCCACCTGGATTGTTATTTTCTATATGTTTTATGTTTACTTTTACTCTTTTCAGTCTTTTTAAGGAATAATTTAAAATTTTTATCATGTTATTTTATCTTTAGTATTGGCTTTTCATTATCTTCTAAAACTACTATTGAGGTATGATTGACATTAAAAAAGTTGTCTGTATTTAATATATACAATTTGATGAGCCTGGAGATAAGTATGTACTCAGGAAATCAATACTATGATCTGTGATATAAACCTATACATGACTTCCAAATGTTTCCTCCTGCCCTCTTAATTTATTATTACTCTTACTGTTATTGTCTGTGATAAGAACTATATTCTTAGTATATTTTAAAGTTTGTAATATAGTATTAGAGGCTGAGGTTTAGCTCAGTTGGTTGAGTGCCATGCTGCATTCTCTGAGGACCCAGGTTCGATCCTCAGCATCTCAAAAATGGGAGGACTTGGCAATCCACTCCCAAAGCAATCCTAAAACAATCAGCCACTGAAAACCCTGTGAGAATCGGTATGAGTCAACTTCAACTTGACAGCATATAACAACAATAACAATATAGTATTGACTATAGGTTTTATGCTGTATATTGTGCTCTGAAAGCTCATGTGTTGAAGGCATGGTCTCCTGTTGGTGGTTTTGAAAGGTGGAAACTTTAGGAGTGGGTGCTTCTTGGAGAAAGGTTATTGGAGGCATGCCCTAGAATGGTATAGTGGGACCCTGGCCCCTTCTTCTTGCATTTCTGCTTCTTGCCTGCTATGATGTGAGCAGCTTTGTCCACCACATATTCCCTTGCTTTGATGTTTTGCATTGCTAAAGGTCCAAAGCTATGGGGGCAGGCAACCATGTCCTGAAACCTTTGAAACCATGAGCCAAAATAAATCTTTCATCCTTTTAAGTTGTTTATCTCAGGATCTGTAATACTTATATAATAAAACTTTGATCTTTTGACTAATACTTCCTCTCCCCCTCAAGCTCTGACAATCACTGTTCTCCTCTCAGCTTTGAGACTATTTTGGATTCATCATGTCACTAGTATCATGTACTATTTTTCCTTCTGTGTCTAGCTTATTTCACTTAGGGTAATGTCCTCTGGGTTCATCTGTGTTGTTTGTGACAAATGGCAGGATTTCCTTCTTTTTAAAATGGAATGCTAAGGCATTGTATGATTATACCACAGTTTCTTTATCTATTCTTATGTCAATAGACATTTCAGTTGTTTCTGGGGTTTGGCTATTGTGAATAATGTTGCATTAAATATGAGATATAGCTTTAAAATAAAATAAAATAAAAAGATATTTCTCTAAAATAGTGGCTTATTATTTATAATTCTGTTATACTTTTACCTTGAGTGGCTTCCCTGGAGTTACAATATGCATTTTTAATTAATCCGAGTGTACTTTCAAACAATATTATATCACTGTACATGTAGTGTATTGGCCTTATAACATATACTCCAGCTGCTTCCATTCTATACTTTGTTATACATTTTAATTTTACATATGCTATAAACAGATAATATTCTTGCTTGTGTAGTAAGTTATCTTTTAGATTACTTGTTGTTCTTAGGTGCCATTGAGTCGGGCTCAACTCATAATGACCCTCATAGGATTTTCAATGACTGTTTCAGGATTGCTTCAAGAGTAGACTGCCACATTCCTCTCCCATTTTTTCAGAACTGAGGATCAAATCTGGGTCCTTAGAGAGGGCAGAGCAGACGCTCTACCAACTGAGCTACACCCCAGTCCCTTTAGATCACTTAGGAGTAATAAGTGCATTTTTGTAAACCTTTATTCAATCTTTTTCCATCAACTCTTCATCTTTTTTGTGTAGATCCCAGTTTCTGTGTGGTATTGTATTCCTTCTACCTGGATATCTTCTTGGAATATTGTTTATAGTGTAAGTCTATGACAAGTCTCTTTTTTTTCTTTCATTAAAAAAATTGTCTTACTAGGTACAGAACTCTTGCTGACAAAGAAAAATCTTTTTTATTGGTAATTTTTAATGTACAACTTAATGGGTTTCTTTTTTTTTTTTTTTGTGGAACTGGGGGTTGAACCCAGGGCCTCGCACCTGCATGCTCTGCAAGTGCTGGACCAGTGAGCTGCACCTCAGCCCATTTTTTTTACTTTTTGAGACAGGGTCTCGCTAAGTTATGCAGACTGCCTCTGGTCTCGAACTTAATGGGTTTCTTTATGACATTTTGATATATACATTTCATTGTAGATTGCTCACATAACTTCTCCCTTACCCTCTCATGACCCTCCTTCCCCATCCCCACCCCCCACTAATGGTCTCCTTTCTACTTGCATGTCTTTTTGTGAGATACTTGTATTCCAATTTTGATATAAATCCAAACTTTTTTCTATAGTGATCTACCTTTTTACATTCTCAGCAGTATTAGATTAGTGATCTAGTCCCTTTACATTATTGCCAGCCTTTGGTAAGAAAAATCTTTAATAATGTCATTTTGTTATATTCTGGTTTACATGGTTTTTGTTGAGAAATTTGTTTTTAATCTTTGTTCCTCTGTGTATACTATGTCTTTTGTTTTACAATAAACATGGTAGTTTTAGGTTTACAGAAATATTGCAAAATAAAAATACAAATAGCTTTAATGTATCCCACAACCAGTTCCCTCATTATTAATATATTAGTATGGTACATCTGTAATTTTTTTGTGGGGGGTACTGGGGGTGATCTCAAGGCCTCGTGCTTACATGCTTTGCAAGTGCTGGACCACTGAGCTGCATCCCCAGCCTATATTTTTAGTTATTATTATTATTATTATTATTATTATTATTATTATTATTTTAGACAGGGTCTCACTAAGTTACCCAGACTGCCTCTGGTCTCAAACTTGCGATCCTCTTGCTTCTGCCTCCTGAGCCGCTGGGAGTACAGGCATGAGCCACTGGGCCCAGGCTCATCTGTAATTTTTAACAAACCAATATTGATAAATTATTAACTAAAGTCTATGTTTTAATCAGATTTTCTTAGTTTTTACCTAATTTCTATGTTCTGGGATCCCAAGTGGAATCCTATGTTATATTTAGGCATATTTCCTCAGGCTTGTCTTGGCTGTGACAATGTTTTAGACCTTTTTTGTTTGTTTGTTTGTTTGTTTTGCTTTGCCAGTACTGAAATTTGAACCCAGGGACTCACTTATGGTAGGCAAGTGCTCCACTACTGAGCCGCACCCTCAACCTGTTTTTTACTTTTATTTTTCAGTTTTGAAGGAGGCTCCCTCTGACTTTGAATTCTCAATCCTCCTATCTCAGCCTCCAGAGTAGATGGGATTACAGGCCTGTGCCATGTTACCTAGCATAAACTTTCTTTGTTTTTGATGACCTCAATAATACTGAGGAGTTCTGATCAAGTATTTTATAACATGTCTTTCAATTTGGATTTGTTTTATGTTTTTTTCATGATTAGGCTGTGGTTATGAGTTTTGGGGAGGAAAACCACAGACATAAATCATCACTTCTATAACACCTTATTGAAGACATATAACATGAACATTATTTTTCACTCTTAATGTTGACTTTGATCACTTTGCTGGGTGATTTTTGTTATAGCAACCTGAACTAATGGCTAGGTGCCATAGCACATGTTTGCTATCCCAGCAACTCAGGAGACTAAGGATTATGAATTTGAAGCCAGAGGCAGCCTGCACACCTTAGCAAGACCCTGTTTCAAAATAAAAAGTAATCTAAAATTGCACTAGAAATGCTGCTTAGTGCTAGAACACTTGCCTACCATGCAGGAGGCTCTGGATTCAACACTCCCAGCACTGAAAACCAAACTGAGCCATGGTCTGTTGTTAAAAATTCTGCAATGTCTTCATGTTAAAGTGTGTGCATGGGTGGTGGGGAGACTTTTATGTATTGGTCCAGTTTCTCTCCGTTTATATCTAATCTAGGACATATTGAAGATAGCTATCTTCATCATCTTCCCACTCTTGCGATTGTTTTTTCACACCTAAATATTCCCAACTTTTGTCCCTTATGACCATTATCACATACCTCTGGGCCCTGCCTACCTTTGCAAAGTCCTTCTTAAAAAGAATATCTCTATCCTAAGACGAGACAAAAGGGGTGAACATTGACACAGTAAGCACAAATCGGTGAGTTGGTGAAGCTATGAGAACTGTGATAACATGGATATTTTCTGACTCAGGTTGTTTGCAACACAATGAGAAATGTTATCCTGACCAAGTCTGTAGTTTATGGAATTATTTTGAAGGAATATTCCTCAGGAACGAATGAAAAGCTTTTCTTAATTTTTAAATTTAATTTTTAATTTTAAAACTTTTTGTGGTACTTAGGAGTTGAACCTAGGGCACCACACATTCTTTGCAAATGTTCTACCACTATGCTGCATCCCTAGCCCATTTTTCTCCTCCTCCTCCTCCTTCTTCCTCCTCGTCTTCTCCAATCTTGAGACAGGGTCTCACTAAGTTGCACAGGCTGCCTCTGGCCTCAAGCCTATGAAAAAGTCAGATTTCTCCACTCTTATAGTAACTTCTCCTCTCTCCTTTTGTGGTTTTTGTAAGGAAGTCAATATGCACAGCCCATGCTTATGGAGTGAGAATTATTGTTCCCTTTCCTTAGGATTGAAGTAACTACATAAATTATTTAGAGTTCTCCTCCAGGGGAGATTTATCTCTTCTCCTTGCAGTTATTTTATTATTCAGTCATTTATATCAGTATGAAAGTATGTTTTATTTTTGGCTACATACTTTTTTTTCTTTTTCCTGTTTTAAAAAACAGTCTGGATAAGATGTATGTAGTTTTTGCCTTTTGGTTTTGTTTGCTTTGTATTGTATGCATTTTCCTTGGTGTCTTTTGTGTTTCTTGGATCCATGATTTGGTATCTAGCATTAATTTTTGGATATTGAATCATCAAATGTTTCTTCTATTTCTTTCCTCTCCTTGTAGTATTTCAATTGAACATATCTTAGATACGCAACATTATCCTACGTCCCTTGGATGTTCTGTTCTTTTTTTTTAAGTTCCCTTTTCTTTTTCTGTTTCAATGTGAGTAATTTATATTGACCTATATTCAGGTCTACTGATTTTTTTCTCTTTGTCTCAAATTTACTTATGATACACTGAAAGGCATTCTTCATCTCTGTTACTGTGTTTTTATTTCTAGTATTTCTACTTGAATCTACCACATAGTTTTCTCTCTTCTAAAATGACTTCTTATCCTGCTTATTGTCTCACTTTCTCATTAGTGCCTTTGATATGTTATTTTAAATTTCCTACTTATAGTTTCAACATATGTCATATCTGGTACTAGTTCTATTGATTTGTTCTTGACTGTGTGTTTTTCTTGCTTTATTTTTGCATGTTGTGGCTAATCATGAGCCTGATAATTGATAGGTGGGTAGGAGGCAGGGAGCAACCAATCATAGGCCTCCCCTTAGGGGCCAATAAGGTGATAGGATACGACCTATCAGAGAGCAAGGGTCTAAAGCAGGGTGCACCCTGGTTGTCCAGGGTGGGGGCTATTTTGACTGTGCAGTCTCAGACCTCCTGGACTCAAGCTTGGTGTGCCACAGTGAGTTACACAGGGGTCCACAATGCTCCTCAGGCCTTAATACAGGCCAAATAAGCCTCAGCCATTTCTCTTCCTCTTTGTGCCCCACATTTATCCCTACAACCATGGACTGTCAAAAGAACCAACAAATCCATCCTAGATGAAGTGCAACCAGAGTGCTCCTTGGAAGCAAGGATAGATGGAATGTGTCTTACGTATTTTGGACATGTTGTCAAGAGAGATCAGTTCCTGGAGAAGGACATCATGTTTGGGATAATGGTGAGGCAATGAAAAAAGAAGACCCTCAACAGATGGATTGACTTAGTGGCTGCAATAATGAGCTTAAACATAAAAAAAAAAAGATTGTGTGCATAACACAGTCCTGGGTAGTGTTTCATTCTGTTGTACATAGGATTGCTATGAGTTAGACCCGACTTGATGGTACCTAACAACAACAATAACAAGCATAAGGAATGAAATCATGTTGTTTGCAAGGAAGTGGAGGGAACTGGAAATCATCCAAGCAAAATAAGCCAGATTCAGAAATGAGTATTACATATTTTTCTCTCATATGTGGAATGTAGAAAAAAAAGTGAATGAACTGGAGAAAAAAGATATGGAAGGAGAAGGGAGACTGTTAAGGAAGAAGAGGGAGATCAGAAGAAGAGGATAAGCTACAAAGAATATTTGATGACCATGTATCAATAACTAGATACCCATGAGGTATAGAATGATTTTCTTATGCTGCACACAGCACAGTGAGATTCAGCATGGGATTTTCAGAGAGCTGCATCCTGTATTTTGTACTGTTCTCTCCCTCCTTACCCCTCTCTCCTATTCCCCTTTTCCCTCCTACCTTCCGTATCCCTTTCCCCCTCCCACATTCATTCTTTCATTGATTTGTTCATTTCATTCATTCATTTGTTCATTTGTTTTTCCATTCATTAGAAATATATTCAATATTTTGCCTATTGCTAGCTGAGCTTCAGGGAAATAATTTTGGATTCTTTTTGTTCCCTAATGGAGTTTTTATTTTTCCTGTGAAGTAGGAAATGAGGTGACTTCTTAAGAGTCAATGAGAAGATTCAGAATAAAAAGGCAAGTGAGAGGTAGAAGGAGTGTGAAAAAAGTTTGAAAAATCCCCTTGAAAGGGGTGAGAAAGAAGCTATAGGTGCTCACAGGAACCTTGTGGAGGTATGTTCAACACGTGCTGGTCTTGAGGTTCATGACTTAACACTAATGCTGATCTGCTCTCTGTGTTTCTTTCTCCAGCAATACTTGGCTATTTGGGTTCAGGCAACATGGGGATTTTGTTAGCTGCCGCTCATTTAAGATAGAAGTTAAGTGAGTTTTGAGAACTGGCCAATATGTTTGCCACGAGAAATGGTGTGTTATGAAGTTCAAGCTTGGACAGGAAGCATTTGAACCAGAAGGTGGATTGTTTGGAAGAAAGCATAAAGGTTAATGGAATGGAGGTCATTGACAGGTAGGAAAACACTTGTGATCTGAGTAGTCCCAAGAAGGCTGGATGGAAAGGAGTTTGTCCAAACCTGATTTAGTGACTTTGGTGGTAGAGACAGTTTGAGTGATGACAGGCCCTGGAGTCGAGTTGGGAGACAGTTATCTTGAATATTTTAATGTTTCTGCAGTCAGGGCCTTCCGAGCAAAGAGCACTGGCCAACATGCTTAAGGCATGTTTGAATAGTAAACTTGCCTCCAAAGCAGCAGTGCATTGTTTCAGAGAGATTTAGAGAATCTTCTCTCTTACAGTCATTTCCTTACATTTCTAGAACCTTCTCCTCATATTACCAGAGAGGATTTGTTCACATTCTAGGGTGAAAATCTTTTTCTCTCTGTTTCTTTCCAAAGGGGATGGGAACAGATAGGCAGCTGCCCTATATTAGCTCCAAATCTCATAATTTGGGGAATCCCATTTTTTCTTCTCTTCTTGGTGGTTGTGTGGAGTTGAACCCAGTGCTTCACACATGTTTTTTGCAAGCACTCAACCACTCAGGTGTGCCTCCAGTCCAAATTTTACTCTGTATTTTGAGACAGGGTCTTGCTAAGATATACAGGTTGCCTCTGGCCTGGAATTTGTGATCCTCCTGCCTCTGCCTCCTGAGTCACCGGGATTGAAGGCACATGCCACCACACTCCATGGGGAATCTTCTTTTGTGGGGCAGCAAAACTGCATGTGCAGGGGACCTCCAGCTTTCACCACTCACCTCTTGGGGACTAAAGCTTGGGAAGTTGGGGCTAAGGTGCTCTCTTGTAATACGTGGTTGGTTCTGTGATCCAAAGTCTCTGTTTCCTGTCAGATAAAATTGTGAGCACAATCACAAGTATTTTTTTGTTTTGTTTTTGTTTTTGCGGTAATAGTCACAAGGGTTTTGATGAATAGAGGGAATATTAGATCAGTGGATGGCAGCAACGAGATGGTAGTACAAGTGGTACAAATGACTGCTTTCAAAAATTAATCACTAATTCATTCAATTAATATTTTATAAGAGGCTAGTAGACTGGAAACAGCACTGGGGAGCAAAGAGGATGCTGACCTTGCAGGTATATGTGCTGTGAGAAAATAACAGCTACAAATGGAGAAGGCTGCAGGAGAAGAATAATAAAAATCATTTATTATCTCAGTGTCTACAGCGTACCACCCTGGCATCTGATCTCATCAGATTTCTGAAGCTAAGCAACTTGGGGCCTGGTTAGTCCTTGGATGGGAGAGTGCCTGGGAATACCGGGTGCTATAGGATTGGGAGAAGGATCAGGCATCCAACTCCCCACCGCACCCAAAAAATCAATCAGCCATTGAAAACCCTATGAACAGCAGAGAAGCACCGACATAATGCCAGGCATGGCAGAGTGTCAGAGAGTGTTTCGTTCTATTGTACATAGGGTAGCTATGAGTCAGACCCAACTCCATGGCACCAAACAACAACATAATTTCAGCACATGTTTTTGAATATCTATAGATTTTAGATGGATTTTAGTTGGTTGAAACTGGTCCCTGTTAGCAGCAAATAGCTTCAAGAACTTTTTTTCTGCCGTGGAAGATTCCATTATATTATTGTGTTGTTTTGTGACACAGTTCTGTAAATTTTCAGGGGCTACCAAAACTCTTACTTTTACTGATAAGCCCTATTATTGTCAATGACTGAGCTTGTATCTGTCTAGGATTTTTAAGACCAGATGGCCTATATTTATTCCATCTTTTTCATGAAATATATAATTTTTCTTGGATGATGAAAATAGATCCTTATTCTAAAATGACTTTACTTTCCGAAGATGATTGGTATTGTTATTACAACAAGTGACATGGAACAGACTACCCTCCCTTAACAGCATTCTTCTGAGCTTTAGAAAAATGAAAATGAAAAATATACGTGTACATAGTACTTTTTGAATTTAAATTTTATTTTAAAATATCTTGAAAATACCCAAAGCAAAAAATTACAATCCCATGATATTTTTTAGTTTGCACAGAGAAACAAAGTTTTGTCTCTGCTTATCCATCTCATTCAACTCTTAGAACCTCTCTTAACAATTTGGAGTACTATCTTGACTAACTTGTTCTATGCTTACAGAGATATATTTATAGATACACAGAGTCTGTATCAATGTATGCTTTTATGTATCAGTCTCTCTGTTGAAAACTCAGGAAATATGTATTTTAATCAAAATGGAATCATGATATATATAAATATGAAATATATATATATGAAATACTTCTTTTTCTTAATGTTATATGGCGTGCTTTATTCCAGGTACATAAGTCTCTTACATTCTTTTCAACATCCTGTAGTATTCACTGTGTGGTATACTGATTATCACTACATAATGAGTCTCTTCAAGATTCCACTTCCATCCCAGAGACTCAGGCAGATCCCCAGAGACTGAGGTGGGCACATTGTGAGTTCAAGGCCGGAGGCAGCCTATGCAATTTAGGGATATGCTGTCTCAAAAGAAAAAATAGTGCTGGGAGTGCAGCTCAGTGGGAGAGCACTTGCCTAGCATGTGCAAGGCACTGGGTTCAGGTCCCTAGGACTGAAAAAGAAAAGATTCCACCTCTTGATAGGGGAAATGCCAAATGTATGTAAGGAAAAAAGGACTGACAGTGGTCATTTAGAGACAAGTACACTAGACCAATCTCTGACCACAAATCTTTACTTCTGTCCTATGTAAAAACTATATTTACACTGCCCCAGAGGTCTCACCCATCACAGTAAAAGGTTCAGACTAGAGGTCCAGAATCTCACTATCTAAATCAGTCTGTGGTACAGAGGAAGCACCTTGTGTGCTGTTTCTCTGGTGCAATTCCTTCAGAGACAAGTCAACTAAAGAAATAAGTTTTATGGGCCCTAGAACCAAACTACAAGGTAAAATGACAAAGGATTACACACACACACACACACACACACACACACACACACACACACACACACACACACAAAGAGGGAGAGCTGGGGGCCCAAGTTCTTACTGTTCCATAGCAATGCCGAATCTATTGGGCACATAGTGCCTGGCCTTGCTGTGTAGAAATGATTCTCTGTGGATCTAATCTCTGCTCTCTCAGTCATTTTTCCTTATCCATAGGAAATGGATTGTACCTCATTGAATTATAAACAAATGTTATCCATTGTGTTGTTCTCATTTGAAGTTCCTGACTATGTTGCTGTCAAGTGGTGGCTGTGACTGGAGTCCAGAGTTTGGCTGAGGTGTGTATCCACAATGACGTCTTCATTTACATGTTTTTAGTGTGTCAACTGTAATCATGCTAGATCAGTCTGAGACTATGTGGGCATTTCTCTACCTCATATGGCCTCTCCATGTCACTAGCTTAGGCTTTCTCATAATGGGTTGTTCTTAGGACATCTGATCTATGCAGTAGCTGGCTTCCCACTAGTATATGTTCCCACTGATGAATGTGGACACTCAAACTTTATGAGACCTCTTTTGTGTTTTGTACTGTGTCACTTTTGCTACATTCTATTGGTCACACTGGCTGGGGTTAGCTCAGTTGGTAGAGCACTGCTTCATATTCTTAAGGACCTGAGTTTGACACATAGCACTGTAGACAAGAGAGAATGATGTGGCAATCCACTCTCAAATCAACCCTGAAACAATCAGCCATTGAAAACCCTGTGAGGGTCGCTATGGGTCAGACTGGACCCAATGACACCTAACAACAACAATAACAAATTAATTACATGAGCCAGCCTTGACTTAATGTGAAGGACACCAGACAAAAGCATGGATCCAAGGAAGGATGATTCATTGGGGGTTTCTCTTTGGAGACTAGCTACCAAATATGGATATATCATGACATATTTAACCATGTCCTAGTGAGTTATAATAATCTTGGTTTATTTAAATCTATTGCTTTTTAAACTTTCCCGCAAAGAGTATCATTTTCCTATTTTTGGTCTATTTTCAAAGATATTTACAAATTTAGTGTTATTTAAAATTGAATGTAAATTATAATTTTTAGGAAGCCAAGGGCTTTTATTTATTTACTAATTTATTATTAATGCAAATTTATTATTTAAAATTTTTGTGGAAGAAAAAGTATATGACTTACTAATAAATTTTTGAGAAAGAATAGTGAAAAGAGATATGCCTAGATATTTCAGCATGCTCTAAAGTTACTATAATAAAAATGCAAAGAAAAGGACTAGCAAATTAGTGAAACAGAACTGAATCTACAAATATATGTTAAATATTTAATAATGATGACATTTCAAATCAGTGAGATAATACTGTATCATTAAGAGGTTGTTGTTGTTATTGATATATTTTAGAAGAAAATATTGTTAGATTTCCTCTCCTGAACATATACAAAAATAGAGATGAATGTAAGACCTCATTTAAAAATGTAAACCTAGAGCCAGGCTTGGTGGCTCATGCCTGTAATTGCAGCATCTCCAGGAGGCAGAGGCAGGAGAATCACAAGTTCAAGGCCAGAGGCAGCCTGTGTAATGTAGCAAGATCCTATCTCAAAGTAAAAAATAAAAAAAGATCTGTAGGCAGCTCAGTGGTAGAGCACTTGCAACATATGTACAAGGCCTTGGGTTCAACTCCCGAGTCGCAAAAGAAAGAAAGAAACAAACAAAACAGTAAACCTATAAAGTATTAGAAGAAAAACTTAAATTACTTTTTAAGGATAAACTCAGAATAAGTAAAGTCATGAAAGACAAAATAAAAATGCATTTGACTATATAAAAACTAAAAACTTGTGTATGTCAAAAGACATTACAATAACTTTTACATTTTTATCATTAAAAAGAAGATGAAAGAATGAAGGAAAATATTTGTCATGCATACAAGAGACAAAAATTAATAGCCTTAACACACAAAGAGCTTCTATAAATCAATAAAAATATTTCTAGGGAAAGAGAAAAACATAAGCAAAGAGTAGTAAAATCTATAAAGAAGCAATTCCTCAAAAGAAATAGGAATAGCTAAGATATGTATAGAATTTTTACTTTCATCCCAACATCATAATAATTTACATTAAAATACCTCAATAAAAATTTTCATTTATCAAATTGCTTAAAAACATCCACTATGCATTGACAGTAAGAATAAGGGAAAATGAGCTCTCTTACACAGTTGCTGGAGTTCATATATAATTACTGACACAGAATTTCCACATTTAGGAACTAATCCTATGGAAGTAAGAACATGACACTTTTCCTATTGTTTAATTTGATCTCAGGAGCACCCCTCCATAGTAGTAAATGGCTTTTGGAAAAATTTTTTGTTGACTATGTATTATTTCTTTTCACGGTTATGACACAATTTATTCAAGCTTTCTGTTTTCAATATTTTGCTTTTTACAGAGGGTATGGGGGAACCTATATGAATAATGTACATCAAAATGCATATATGGAAATGTCACAATGAAAAGCATGTCAGAATGAATCACATTAAGGTGTACATTAAAAATTTCCAATAAAAAAATTTGCTTTTATGTTTAAGAGACATACAACCAAATCCAAAAGTGGATATTGTATAAATTCTGATTGAAACACAGAGTAAAAGACATTTCTGAGACAACCTAGAACTTTGGAACATGAAGTGACCATTTGGTGATATAAGTAGTATTGTTTTTCTTTTGTCATATGGGCTTTCTTGGATCAAGGTCAATCAGCCTCCCTTTGACATTCTAATTCATAACTTTTACTGGAGAATTATTGGCGTCTATATTCTGGACTGGGCTGGGGTTTAGCTCAGTTGGTGGAGTGCTGCTCTGCACTCTCTGAGGACCTAGGTTCAATCCCCAGCATCGCCAAAACAGGAGAAGGATGTGGCAGTGTACTCCCAAAAGCAATCTTGAAACAATCAGCCATTGAAAACCCTGTAAGTGTTGCTATGAGTTGGACCCGATCTGACAGCACCTAACAATATATTCTGGACTTTCAAAGAAGAGGAGAAGCAGCCATGTTTTGGCTGTCCCTTTGCACAAGACACTCCAGGAATCTAAAGCCCTATTTAGCCCCTTGGAGAATAGTAGGGTATGTATGTGTGTGTAGGGAGTCGGGGGTGTCATTCTTTTGTTTTCTGTTAATTCAGCAAGAAACTATCCTTACTTATTTGTTCATTAGGTCTCAGTGCTCCTTTTTACAATTCTTTTTGAAACATGTTTTAAAATAATTTTACTCAAACATTGAAATGATATAATCAAATGACCATAAAAGATTTGTGTTTCACAAATACAAACCAAATCATGCATAACTACAGCTTGGGTGAGAAGTAGATCACTGGAATTAGAAGTTTATTTTTCCCCTTTTATTTATTTGTAAAAATAACATCATTTGTTGCATTGTAGAAATTAGCACATGTTTACTACAGGTAATAACAATAGTGCTTATACTTTGCTATTCAAAAATATAACTACTTTGGTGTCTTCTTATATTTCTTTCCATGTGTAGTTATTGTTTTTTAGTTTGTAATTCATGGCTCTGTCATATAGATTATTTAACATTCTAGTCTTTTTCACATATTTTTTCATATTGTCATAAATGCTTGCAAAATATCCTTTATAATGATTTCATAATAGTCCACCACGTGTGTGCATGTATATGTGTGTATCTATCTATCTTTCTATTTATCTATTATGTATTTGCATCTATCTATGATCTGTAGACATAGAATCCTAGCATCCAATTCTTCCTGATCTTGGAAGCTAAGCAGGTCAGCCTGATTAGTCCTTGGATGGAAGGCTGACTGGGAACACCGGTGCTGCAGGCTCGAAAGAAGGACTTGGCAATCCACTCCCGAAACAATCCACCTTTGAAAACCCTATGGATAGTAGAAAAGCACTGACAATAGTGCTGGGCATGGCACAGTGTTGGAGAATATTTCGTTCTGTTGTACAGAGGGTAGCTATGAGTCATACACTACTTGATGGTACCTAACAAACAATATCAAGTATATATACACATACAGTTGGTAGATGCATATCATAGTTTACTATCTTACCATGATTGGAAAATTAATAATCTCACTATTAAACCTTTTGAATATAAATTTTTTTTCTCATGTAAGATTGTTCCATTAGGGATGCCCTAAAACATTGTTCAACATGTTTTCTAACCACTTGTGAGGACACTCTTAAGGACTGTTCATATTATTTGCATATTTATATTTTCATTTCTACTGTTTTGCTTAAATACTAATCATTTGGTTTTGTTTCTATAAATATTTTTTCCTGGTTAGTTGAGTAATTTAAAAATATAATTTAGTTTTATATAATAGTTTTTGTTTTTTACATATAAAATCCATGACTCTCCTACTTTGTGATTTCTACAACCTGATTTTAAAATTTTAGATTCAGTGACATAGAAAAAATTCTTTGAGCATAAAGCTCATTTCTGGATTTTAAATGGTAGGTCTATTGATTTTCCTTCTTTTAACAAGATTAGCAAGAAGAGAAGCTAGCATGGGGGATTGACATGCAGGCATGAAGAGGGCTGGGAAGCAGGTTCTCTTCTGAGTTTGAGAGAAGTGGTGCAGGTTGCTTAGAATACAAGGAGGGGACCCTAGAGGGTGCTTTGGATTAGTTGGACTCATTCATTACCAAAGACAGGAAACGAAATCACTCATTGGAGAACTCTTCCCACTTGATCATCTTTTTTTTTTTTCTTGGACCTTAATTTCTTTTTATCAAAGCAGAAAATGAAAGACCCATCTTTTGCCCTCCTCCATTTGTTCAGTGTTCAACATAGTTCCTCTTGCTGCAGACGGCTTAGTTTCCTTAAAATTCAATGACCTCAAAAATGTTTGCATCCAGAGCCTTAAAATTTCCAACTTCTTTTGTGTTTCTTCTTTTCCTCTTTTCTTTCTGTTCTCAAGAAAGAAGCAAGAAGATACTTGGCCTATCTCTGCCACTCTGGAGGAGGCCCTCTGGCTGGGACCACAGCTTCTTCAATGCAATTCAGCCTCTGAGGAAGCTGGGCTGACAGAATTTAGGTTTCCCTTTGTGCTACTTAAAAAAGCCAAACTGGGTCATTTTCAGGTATGTCATAGGGATATAGACCATTATTGTTGTTGTTAGGTGCCGTCAAGTTAGGTGTTGTTAGGTGCTGTCATAGTGACCCTATGTACAACAGGTGAAACACTATAGTCAGTGCTTCTTTGCTATTCATAGGCTTTTCAATGTTGTTGTTGTTGTTGTTAGGTGCCATCGAGTTGGTATCCGACTCCTAGTGACCCTACGTACAACAGGTGAAATACTATTGTCAGTGCTTCTCTGCTGTTCATAGGGTTTTCAATGGCGGACTGATTTTTGGGAGTGAGTTTCTGGGTCCTTCTCCCAAGCCTACAGCACCTGGTGTTCCTAGGTGGTCTCCCTTCCAACTACTAACCAGGCCCAACCCTGCTTAGTTTCTGAGATGAACCCTGCTTAGCTAACCGATGTGGATCGGTTGCCACAGTGCTACGGCTGCAGGCATAGACCATTATTGTTGTGTTGTTGTTAGGTGCCGTCGAGTCAGTATCCGACTCATAGCGACCCTACATACAACAGGGGAAACACTATTATCAGTGCTTCTTTGCTGTTCATAGGGTTATCAATGGCAGATTGATTTTTGGGAGGGGGTTGCCAGGTCCTTCTCCCAAGCCTACAGCTTCTGGTGTTCCCAGGCGGTCTCCCATCCAGGTACTAACCAGGCCTGACCCTGCTTAGCTTCTGAGATCTGACAGGATCAGATGCCACAGGGCTACAGCTGCAGGCTAGACCATTATTATGCCCCAGTAAATTGTGTGACTTTGAGACCTCTCCTTATATCATTAGTTGCAACCTCTGAAGGCCAAAAATAATGTTTAGGTAAAATCCCACACTGGTCCCTATGCTCCCTGGAGGGGACTCTGGGCAGTGTCCAGACTGCTGGCCAGCCAGCCAAGCTGTGCCAACAGGGACTCCAAATGACTATATTCTGATGGTGGGAGGGACAGTAAAAGGAGGCTGAGGGTACCAGGCTAAGACCCAGATTTAGTTTAGAGTTTGGCTAGAATTTGAAAATGGCCTGCGTGCTGAATTCTTTTTTCTTTCTGCGCTGTTTTAGAGAAATGATGATCTAAAAATACTCTGAATTTATTTTCTGTGAAAAAATTGCAGTTCACCTTTGAGCTGAAGAGTTCCTGTACCCAAAAGGTCATAAAAAATGGAAGGATTTACAAGAGGCGGTGCATTGGCCTGGCCAGAGAGGAGAGGGGAAAGCACTTAGGATAGGCAACTATTTTACAGGTTCAGCCTGCAGCTGCCCTAAGGCCTGGTTGCCTTCTCTCTCCCCACTTCTATTTCTCTCTCTTGCCTGCTGTGATTTGCTTTTTGTCATCTTTTTTTTTTTCTTTTTTAACCTTGAAGTTCACATTGCTATTTCATTCTCCCTGCTGTCTCTGGTAGTTGATTTGTTAGCTAGCATTCATGAAAGCAAAACTAAACTAAACTAAGCAAGCAAAGCTAAACAAAGGACAGCAAATAGCCATCCTTGTGAGCTTCAGGTGCTTTCCTCTGCTTATGGTCATCTTTTCTTGTTCATAAGATTTTTGGGGGGCTGGGATTTAGCTCAGTGGGTAGAGCACTGCGCTGCAGTCTCTGAGGTCCCGAGTTCAATTCCCAGCACCGCAAAAATGGGAGAAGGACCTGGCAATCCACTCCCAAGGTAATCCCGAAACAGTCAGCCATTGAAAACCCTATGAGGGTCACTATGAGTTGGATACTGACTCGATGGCACCTAACAACAACTACAAAAGATTTGTTTGGGTTTTGAAAGGGGTACCTCAGTTTATAACCCTCCTAATACTCTGAGGCTGGGGTTTAACCAAGTTAGTAGAGCACTTCTACGTGCTGTCTGAGGCCCTGAGTTCAATCCCCAGCACCCCCAAAATGGGAGAAAGATCTGGCAGCTCATTCCTGAAGCAATCAGCCATTGAAAACCCCGGGAATAGCAGAAAAGCCCTGACTAGTGCTGGGCATGGCTCAGTGTTGGGGAGTGGTTTGTTCTGTTGTACATAGGATCACCGTGAGTCGGTCCAGACTGGATGGCACCTAACAGCAACAACAACAATACGGTGAAGCATGGCAAACTGAAGGAGTTCTGTAAGTCACAGAGAACGATCTTTTGGCTGTAAGGGGAATCTGAATTTTGACAGCAGTTCCATTTTTTACAGTGGAAACTAGGATTGAACAAAATGTGTTTCTAGACACCATTGGCTTCTGTTTTTAGGGTAGCATTGAATGTTAAGGTTAGCTCCATTTTTTTTTATATGAATGAATTTTCTCAATTTTTACAATATTGAAAAAATTAGTGAACAGATGGCAAAAAAACCACCACCACCACCACCAACAACAACAACAAACACAAAAAACTCTGGACTGTAATAGGAACTTAAGGCACTGAAGGCCACTGCCTAAAGAAGGCAAAAGCAGTTTTCCTCTGACTCTGTAAAGGATTTGGATTTTAAAATGCAATTGGGCTTAATGTTCCATCTCAATCAGCATTCCATGGCATTATGTTAATCCACTATAAAAATTAGAGAAAGTTTCTATTGGTCACGAAAGAAATAAAAACGGAAGAAAGAAGGAAAGTAGAGACATAATTGCTCTATTGTGAAGATTAATCAAGTTTATGAAGGAATAAAAATATTTTGTATGTGTGCGGCAGGGACTCTTATGTGAGGGCTCTTGCTTTCTGCCAGGATTTGTGGATGCTTTGTGATAGTCACATCAGACAAGAGCAAGAGCTCTACCCTGAGACAAGAAGAATTTTCTTTGTACTTTTGCAAGAGGTCCAGTTTTTCTAGGGCCGGAAACGAAAATCTGGGAGAACAGACAAAGATGTAAATGTATCATCAGAAAGCTGGTGCCCTTTGGTTAGTGAATGTAAGGTCAACTTTTCTTCACTTAAAGTTTGCATGGGGCCAGTGCTCTTAGTGCTGATGCTCCGTAGGAGAGTTCTTGCAAAATATGTGTAAGGTCCTATGTTCAATCTCCAAATACTGAATATAATAAAATAAAGTAAGTGGGTCCTGGCAGAAGGTTCTCTGGTCGTCTGGGGCCCTGTGTTTGAATGGAGTTTAAGATAGTTTTCATATCACCCTTTAGTAGCTCTCCCGAAAAGGTCATAATACAAAGAGCAAGCCTGGCTCCCAGCACCACCCCTTTGCTACTTGGTTACAGATCTGATTGCTTATTCCTGCACATGCTCCTACAGCTGCTGTATGGCATCCAGTGTCATAGCCATGGGAAGCCCTTGTCAGAACCTGTTCTACGCCCTTTGGCATTTGAATCTCCAGAGTTCTGGAAACCTTCTTTTCTTTAGAAGTTAGTCTGTCTTGGGTATCTCATTAATAGTCTTGAAAAGCTGACTAATACAGTGGCTTTCTGCAAAAGATATTTATGACTTTTGTTATTACTTTTAAACATATGCATAAGATAGCAATCATACATATGAGTGGGGTACCATGTCAAGCTTTGAAACACAGATACATTTCCTTAAAAAATGACTTTTATTTTTCAAAAGAAACCTGGCCAGCAGCATAACAACAAATTTAGCTTCTAAAAGAGTCCAAGCATTTTAATGTAATACAAAGGCAAAGGAAACCTGTGTGTGGAGGCTTGGGCCGAGAACTACCCGGCCCCTGTGCATCACAGCTCAACTATGCGCACATCAGTCCTGGGAGGCTGAAGAGAATTCAGGGTGAGTTTCCCAAAAAGTCACAGTAGGAGAACTGGCTAAGCTCACACAGCCCTGCAATTTCAACAAAGAATGTAAAAATAAATAACAGGCTGACCTTCCATACACTGCCTTCTCACCAGAAGCCAAACTCTCTTAATGTGGAGGTACCCCCATTTCTTGCAAACTTGCTGTTATAGTCCTGCAGTGCCCTGAAAAGTATAAATGACTGTGGAAAGTAAGCCAAAGGAGCATCTTCTGCTGTGGCCTTTTCCTTTCCACCCAGGGGTTTGCATGTGTGCATCATAGCCTGGCGTTTTAACTGTTCCAGATCAATTTATTTGATATTTAGTAAAGAGCAACTAAATCATTTAAGCTGTTTATCCCTAAAGATTTGAAACTTGTTTTCAAGGATAGAGGTCTTACCTTGATTTCTTTTTTAATTCTTTTCAAGACAGACCAGTGTGAATTCATCAATGCCTTATTGAATTCTGCAAATTTTGCTGCTGCTTTGCTTGATGTGTGAGAGAATATTAAGACAAATGGTTGTTTGTAGACTAAAATTAAAGGACAATGAGAAAAGCAAATGGTGTATTTCAGTGAGTTAGTATGAGGCCAGCATGAACTCTGTTGGCCGCCTCCCTTACAATTTAATCATTGTCACATTGCCAACTCTACCTTGATAAAAAAAATTTTAAACTGTGTTCCCCCTCCCCTTTAGTTTTCTCCATTTAGGTGTGGGAGCTCTCCTCTGTGAGATCATTTGTTTGAATTTGACTCTAAATGATTCAATTAGCTAATGTTCCATTATAATCCCATAGCCCTTTAGCTAAATGCAAAGGGTTGGTGGTCTCGCTCTGGCCACATAGACATGTCCCTGGCATTGTTATTTTACCTTATGGAATCAAAGGGATGCTAGGTGAAAAAATTTCTCTGTGGAAGTTAGTAAGGCCCCTTCCATTTCTAGGAAAACTTTTAATATTCTGGTCTTCTAATTTTATGAATCTTTGCTTTGTGTGTTAGACTTGTATATAGGGTCATTCCAGTCTTTCAAACGAAGTTGGTATCCAGCTTTCTTTTTGGTGGTTCACTTTTCACATTGATACTGTAATATTTCAGAAATAACCACAAGTGATTCTGTAATTCTTCCAGACATTTTATTTAAACCTGAGGAAACCATGGTCAGTATCAATAAATGTTTATTGAGTGTCAGCTGGGCATGAGCCCTGTCCCTGGCACATTAACAAGGCTGCTCTGAGTGGTCTGGATTTCCAAGAGGTTCCATCACCTTTTATTTCCTCCAAAGAGGTATTCATTGTTTGTTAAGTTTTAAAAATTACTGTAAGTTCCTAGCTTCTAAAGAACTTATCTATAAGACAGAAAATATCTAGTAGATTTCATTTATTAAGATCTTAGCAGCTAGAACTGGTGGTTAGCCAAGTGTCTACATGCATTTCCTAATTTTAATCTCCACCATCAATCTACTGAGTTGGGGAATTCCTCTTATGAACCCCATTTTTAAGATGAGAACACTGAGGTTTAGTGGTAGTGAGAAGGTGTCATTTGCTCCATGCTCCACAGCAAGCATGGAATCGATTAGAATCTGAGTATGTATGATTGCATAGCCTGTCTGCTACCTCATGTCTACTTTGCTATTTGGTGGCTTTTTGTTAGTTCTGATTTGGTGCCATGATCATTCAGAGTTTATATGTTGTTTAGTCACACATTTAAAACCTTAGGAAGCCAGGTCTGCATCAGCAAGTGTTTACTAAGTGTTGGCTGGCTCCATACTTAACATTTTACATGTCTGTTTGGCACGGTCTGAATTTCCAAATTATTTTATTAACTGATTATTTGGGTCAGACATGTTTCTGAAGAGAACCATAACAATGAAAATCATTTTAAATTCCCAATTATGCAGGCTATTTTGTTTAAAGATGCAAACAGCTGGTAGTATTAATTCCCCAAGTGTTGAAAAATTGTGGAACAGAGAAACCTCAAACCAGCTTGTTAACAAATGGCTTAGAGGATGAATCAGCAGGATCACGCTTGCAATGGTTCTTTCTGGATATTTTCTGTATGTCTCCACAACGGGGTGTAGGGTAATGAGTTGTTCTGCTGAGAAACCAGAGTTGGAAGAATAAACAGAGTTGATAGAGTAAACACGGTAAACCCCGAGTGTGGAGGAAGGGTTGCAAGGCAGGCTCCTTTGCAGCCTGACTCACTTCTAGTCCTTTGGAAATGTGCCCAAAGTTTTTCTCTTTGTGAGCTGCTGCGAATGACAGCCAGTTTGTTTGATTTCTTGTTGACTAGTGCAGGGTCCTCGGCAGGCACCACTAGACTGAAGCCACCTTTGGAGGAGCCTTGCAAACTGGGCTCTGGTCAGTGAATAAATAGAAAACACACCAACGAAAGAGCTAAATGGCACAGTGCAGGCACGTGCACACAGGGAGAGAGAGGACTGCCTAATGGAAAAGAAATGAATTTATTATTGTTGATCATCATGACTTACATCTCAAATTAAATGGCACATTTTTTCCCCAAAGGATTTCCACTTTATGTTTGTCAAGTACTCTCTTCTGAGATTTAAAGATACATGCCATCCATGAGAACTGAACACTGAGTGCTGCTAAATGGGTAAGTTTGGTTGAGAAGGGGCAAGAGAGGGATATTAAAGAGCGAGCTGACCTGGCTGGGTGTGGTGGGACACACCTACAATCCTAGTGACTTGGGAGTTGGAGGCTGGAGGATCACAAGTTCCAGGCCAGAGGCAGCCTGCATAACTTAGTGAGATCTTGTCTCAAGATAAAAAATTTTAAAAAGGGCCTGGGGATGCAGCCTAGTGGTAGAGCACTTGCAAAGTATGTGCGAGGACCTGGGTTCAAACCCCCACTGCTGCAAAAATAAATAGAAATGAAGACAAAGCTGACAAAAGAGTTGTATAAGGAAAATGAAGGAGTAAGCCTCGCATGCTGAAAGTGGCCCAGTCGGTAGTGGAAGTAACAAAGCAATTCTTTAGCAATTGTATATGAGCAGTATGTCTGGGCACATGGGAGATCTCGGCAAATTTCCTTGCTAAGAAGAGCTGTTAGGTGGGGGCAAGGTCTTCCGTCTTAAAGTGTTTATCAGTGCAGCTTTGGGCACTTTCCAGATTGCTCAAGAAAGTTGTAGGACTTGTTTATAGTTTGTATAGCAAAACAGCTGCGTTTGGAGCATTAGTAGTAATATCACAGAGTTGGGGACCAGGGAGAATGGAGAGCTAGTGGTCAGTGACAGGGAGGCATGTCTCTGCTGAGTTGCTTTGGCAATCTCACAACTGACCCCCAGTGACACCCACCCCCAACCATGGGCCACCAATGTGCACTTGAAACATGAGCTCAGACAGCTTTCTTGGACCCCAGGGCAGCTGCAGATTGAGTTAATGGCACATAATTCAGCCCCTCACTGAGGATTTCCTAGAAATGCAACCATGACTCTGTGTGGATTCAGCCCAAGAGCTTCTTTCCTGTCTGAGAGAACAAAAATGCATCTTTTAGTGTTTGTTCAATTGTAGCAGTTGAGGGAACCATCAGTCCTCAGTATTTCTGGGTTTCTTTTCCTTTTTCTTTTTCGTGGTGTTTGGGATGGAACCCAGGGCCTCACACTAGATAACCAAGTGATCTACCACTGAGTTACATCCCCAGCCCTCCTAGTTTTCTTCCTCTTGTCCTATGTACCCTCACTGCTGTTCTTCAAGTGAGACAGTGTGTGAATACTGCTTGTAAGGCTCTTAGCAGTAGGATTTTCCCTTGTGGTCTATGGAGGAGTATCCTGATCTTTATTCATCAGGAAACAGATGTACTGCTGAAAGACAGTGACACTCAAGGTCAAGTTTGGGGGAAAGGGGTAGAGTAGTGAGGAGAGCCCTGGCTGACTCAGAGAGTACTTTCTCCTCTTTTGATGTGTGCATTTAATAAAAATCACATCTGGCCAGGCGCTGCAGCACAGGCCTATAAACCCAGTGACTTGGAGGTAGAGGCAGGAGGATTGCAAGTCTGAGGCCAAAGGCAGCCTGTGTAAGTTAGTGAGACCCTGTCTCAAGGTAAAAAATAAAAAAGGGGCTGGGGTTCAGCTCAGTGGTAGAGTGCTTGCCAAGTATGCACAAGGCCCTGGGGTCAGGCACCCAGGACCACAGGGAAAAGAAATAAAAGGTCACATCTGAAAAAGTGTAAGACTTTTAAGGTGACATGTGTCCTCTTGGCACTACACCCAGAATATGGAGGATGAGGCATTGAACCACAAGCTCCTGAATTGAAGGAGGTCTGGTTTTACATAGAGTGTGTGGAAACAGAGCCCAGCTATTTGCCACATCCTTTGAAGACAGCCTCATAGTTTCCCCTGTGCTCTTATGTCCTGTTAACCAGCTTTGTGCTTCCCTGGAACTGAGCCCCCCTTGGGCTGTAACCTTTTACTGTCATTGGGCCTTGGAGAAACTCTCTGCAGCTTAGAGGTAGATGTCACACCAGAACACCCCCACCCCCAGAGCTTTATTTATCTACTTT
Source organism: Pedetes capensis (assembly GCA_007922755.1). Taxonomy (NCBI): domain Eukaryota; kingdom Metazoa; phylum Chordata; class Mammalia; order Rodentia; family Pedetidae; genus Pedetes; species Pedetes capensis. The sequence continues at coordinate 21,883 of VMDO01011816.1, read as the reverse complement.
TTGAAATAAAAGTGGCAGCTAATGGCAGCTGAGGAGAAAGATTCAAAACACACAAAGTTGTGTGCAAATTATGATGTGATGTGTTTAGCTATTAGCTGTCCAGTGGGCACAGCTTCAAAGTGCCAGTGGGTTTTCTTCAGGGGGCCATGTTACCAGCCTCAAAAGGGGAGTCCGAGGACACTTCCCAGGCTCCTGCCAGATTTACGGTTCACCCTCTTTGATGTAAGGTGGGATGGGGGGTGTGGACACCAAGCCACGGCCTCTGTGTAGAGTGTGGTTGAGTTGCCACAAAAGCAAGCTCTTCTTTCTTTGAGCAAACTGTACTGGCAAGTTAAAAAATAGGAGCAATCTTTTCCTCAGGAAAATTTAACTTAATTTGGGTCAAAAAGGTGGGGGAGGGGACTCCAAACTGCATGTGCCAAGGATTTGCTGAGCATGTTTAAAAATAAAAATTGCTGATGGGCATTAAATTAAGTAACAACTGAAGATTGCACAGGGGTAAACGCTGCTGCTAATGTTTGACTAAAAACTAAACGAGGGCTCGATGTGACTCCAGTTAATTTAGAGATCATGTCAATAACAGCCGCGGGGGACTGGGGCCGCTGAAGTTTGGGGAGACGTTTTATAGCCAGAAACCTTGTCTTTAAATTTAGAAAAAGAAAACTAAAGCTGTAGGAACCACTTCAGAAATTACAGGGAAGTGGAGGGGGTGGAGAAAAAGAGAGAAAGACAGAGACAGACAGACAGCGAAAGAGTCGTATGTCTGTGCCTTCTGGGCTTATGGTAGAAAAGCAGCTAGGAAAAAAACACATAAAGAAATCTAGGAGAGTGTGTGCTAGGATCAAAGAGTTAACTTCCTGTGGGGTAGGAGCCTTAAATTCTAGACTGTGCCAATGGCTCCATCCACCCCAAATGAAAGAGTATAAATTCTCCTGTGTTATCAAATAAAATTGATTTAATGTTGCAACATTGAGCTTCAAGTTAAAATTTAAGTGTGCAGTCCTACAGTAAATGATTTTGTAATCATAGTCCCTCTTCAGTATGACTTCTTTTGATACACTTTTAAATGCTCTTTAAATGGCCTGTGCAGTTTATTTTAGTAACAAAGCAGTTGATATCCTTAGGTTAGGTTTTCCTCATGCACTTTAATTTCCTAAGGCTGTGATGACCATAATTGCTGAACAATTCAGTGGCATGGAATGGGCTAATTCTGTTTTTTTTTTCCCTGTATTTTTCCACAAAGTGTTTAAAATCTTCTCCCTACCTCCACTTAGTATTCCTACTAGGGTTCTTACTCAGTGAATGAAAGCAAGACTTTTAACCATCACATTTCCTGGGCTTGAATATTTATTTATTTATTTATTTATTTATTTACTTACTTACTTACTTACTTATTTTATTTATTTATTTGTTTATAAATATGCTGGGGATTGAATCCAAGATGGTTTTGCTTTGTTTTGTTTCGTTGGCAGTGCTAGCGGTTGAACGCAGGGCCTCTTGAATGCTAGGCAAGTGTTCTAAAACTGAGTTGCTCCCTCACTCCATTTTTTACTTTATTTTTTATTTTCAGTCAGGGTCTCCATAAGTTATGTAGGTTACCTCTAGCCTGGAACTCATGATCCTCTTGCCTCAGCCTCCTGAGTTGCTGGGATTATAGGTGTGCCCCACTGTGCTACGTTCCAAGGCTTTTTATTTTTAATTTTTATTTTTTTTCTAAAAATAAGGCATAACACATTTGCAGATTTGCACTGTTTGTGTTAGCATGTCATCATGAAGGAAAGGTTGCTGTCTAGCCTGTCAGGGATGGGGATCTGTTTGCTCCGGGCTTGGTAACCCTCTTAGGATTCCCAGGCAAGCCCATTTTACACACAGCCCCTTCTTTTCCTGGGGTTTCTGTCTTTTCTTCTTGGGCAAAAACAAAGATTCCTGCTGGGTAAGGCCAGCTTTCAGTGTCATCATAGAGGCTCAAAAGCAAATAGTGGTAAGGTCTGGATACCACAGCCAAGCATTTCTGTGTCCACCCAGATAAAACTAAAAATGCTAAAGGCCATCAGCATCTCTGTTCTTTCCCTTAATTGCCCTGGATTATGAGGCTGGAGAAATGGACAGGGTGGGTTTGTTCTAGAGCAGTTAAATTTGTGCTAACTTTCCTGACACTTGCTCTTTGCCTCCAGCAGCCTATTCTCTCTTGCATCCTCCAGGGACATTCCCTGCTTGTCAGGAACCAAACCCCTGTCTGCAGAGGCAGCCACAGCGTCAGGGCTTTCATTTCACTGGAGAAGCCAGAAGAGGAAAAGAATGTTGTCAGCCAGGTGTGTCCCTTTTGTGCTCTGTGGACTTGATTCACTTTAGGACCTTTATCTGCAGATCTAAAATGTGATGGCTGACCTGACTAACATCATCAGCCTCATGGCACTATTTTTAAAAGTTTGAAAATCACATGGTATTCTCAGTTCTTGTTCCATGGGAGTTTGCACAGATATTCTGATGAGAAACCCTCGAAGATATGTAGTCTCCAAATAGGAAAGTAGTAAAGCTGCGGTATCGCAGAAAGCCCTTAGGTAAAGGCACTTCAGAGGGACCAGAGTTAGTAGATGTTGGCTTGCCCTCCTTATCTTCAATACCAGATGTTGAACACAATGACTAGGGACTCCCTTGTTGTCTACTGGGTTATAGAAAATCAAAAAATCTAAAGGGGCTTGAGTTTTCATGTATGGAAATGTTTTGTAATCCAAACAACTTACTGCAATTCAAACTTTTTGATATGCATCAATAATAATAGATATTGTTACAATGAATGACCCAACAGCAGATTGTGAGGATGTGGTATTTCCTGTTCTTGTCTTCAACAAAAATTATGGCTTTACGTTACATTTATCTGGCTTTCCAGCTCTTTTACATTTAATACAAAGAATGAAACTTATGTAGTTTCTCAAAACTGTAAATCATGAAGTTGGGTAATGGTAAATGTTATTCCAGTAACAACAATAGCTGAAATGTACTGTTTATCAATTCTGTGCTCTGCTCTAAGCAACAATCACATGGGGCAGGTACTACTGTTATCCCATTGCAGTTTAGGAAAGAAGGCACAGGGGTGTTCAAGGTCCTATGGCAGTTGATGGAGGAGCCCAGATTCAGCCACACTGCCTGCTTTCATCTAGGCTTGGGTTCCACTAGCAAGAAGCAACATCATTACTCTGTATTTCCAGGCATCAAAGTGCATATTCTCACCATTTTAGCCTATATAACCCTATTTTACAACTTATTTTGGCATGGTAGACACTTCCCTACTAGAGTGGGGGGAAGGGTTTGGATTTCTTGAAGCCAAATCAAACTCCCTTCTCCATTATGCCTAAAGAATCCAGTTTCTCTCACAATTTAGAACACATTTTCTAAGAGTAAACTATTTTATCGGGAAAGAATAATAGCTACATATTGCTCACACACAGGCAGCCTGTTCCTAGAATCCATGCTCCTAACACTGTACTGTCTCACCATTGAGTTGAGGACTATCTAGGTGACTTGGGGGCTACCAGTGGAAGGACTCCAGATACATAATCTGGGATGAGTTCCATCACAGGTGACTGCAGAATTGGCTATTTCACCACCACCAAGAGCAGAGTTGCTCCTGTTCCTGCTGCTATCACAGCAGAACATTCCAGAAGAAAGATCTTACCCTGGGAGAGTCTACAGAGGTTTGCATTATTTTCTGAGAATCTTATAGTCAGTGATTTCTGGTTCTTCTCTTTTCAATGGCTTGGTTTGCCTACCTCAGAACATAAGCCTAATTAATAATAGCCTCTTTTTTATCTGTGCTATTTTCCAATTTAAAAAGCAACTTTTCTCACATTTTCTTGTGTAATTTCAACTGGACCATCGATCTACAGGGTGAGGTTAGGGTCTTCATTGTATAGGTAAGGAAGTCATAGCTCAGGGACATCCAAGCCCACAATAGTGATCAAAAAGGGATAGACGCAAAACTTCGCTTTCTGATTGTAACTCAAAACATTATTTCTACCTGCTTTCAAATTCTTTCTACAGTTAGAAATAGCCTCTTACAAGTGGCAGCTATAATGAAAGATCTCAAAGCATCCATAAAGCCTTCTCCTCATTCCTCAGAAAAAGTCCCTATGAAATGGTCCAATCAGCCGCACAAACTAGCTGGAGACCACCACCCCTGCTGCCCTCATTATATTTTGTGCTCCAATCCATTTGCTATGATAGACATCTGAACACGCTAGATGAGGATGTTGGAAATACTTTGGTGTAGGGACACAGGCAGTGCCTGAACTTCTGTTCCTCCACAGATTCACATCACAGGCAGGGAGGCAACTGCACAGAGAAGCAAAGTGTGCTTAACATACCCTGGGCTTTGGCTTCCTCCCCTCATGATTGGGGAGAAGAGTTGCTTTTTCTTAAAAAAAAAAATTATGGGCAACTTCTGGTACAGGATGGAGGATTAGAGGCAGCCTCTGTGTGGCACAATAAAAGAAAGTAGTCAGAATAGGAAAGAATGGACTCTGTTCCAAAGAAAGAAGGACTGGAACAACACAGAAATCACAAAGGAGACATAGGATGGTCTCAGAGAGGAGCAACAAAAGGGAGTAAGCAGGACACATCTCCAGCTGTGGTTCTCTGGTAGGGGAAGGGAAATGAAGCCCTCATCCAAAAAGGTAAGCTGGACAGCTCTGACAGGCAGACTAGCAGGCAGTCCCACAAGATAAGCCCACAGTCCTGAAAGTCCAAGGGTCCTTTTGGGGGATTTGGTAAGAGAATGGCTCTTCTAGGCTAGAGAGGTCAGCACTGGAGCAAAGATTCATTCGGTCATGCTCCCTATCTTGGAGCATTGTGAGTGGGAGCTATCTTGAAAGGGGACCTATTGTTGAGATCAAGCAACTCCAGGGGTCTTAAAAAAAAGAAAAATCACTGGTGAGGGAGCCTGTGGATAACCTGCCACAACCCCAGGGTGTGGCACAGCTGTGAAAGGCAGTTCCAGAGATGGGGAAGGTGAGACTCCGGAACACTTAGAAGTTTTGGCAGCAGGAAGCTTGAGGAAGGTGGATGATAGCTCCCCACCCCACCAGGGAGGAGAGACAATTGCATCTCCTGATGGGAACTTTGTATGCTAGCTATTCTGAGCCAAAGTCAGATAAAAGTCTGCACATTCAACTGACCACCACTCCACCTCACAGACCGCATTATTAGAGGACACAGAAAGAAGTTACTCCAGTACTCTATCCTTTTTCTTTTCTTCTGCTGTGCTGGGGATTGAACCCAGGGGTTAACACAGGGCAAGCACTATACCACTGCAGTACCCCCAGCCCTTTTTAAATTTTTGTTTTGAGAAAGGATCTTAAGTTGTGCAGGCTACCTCTGACCTGGGGTTCAAGTTCCTCCTGTCTTAGCCTACTGAATTGCTAGGATTGCAGATATATACCATGGTATATCACTCTTCTCCCTGCTTTCTTCCCTCCTTGTTTTCTTTTCTTTTTTCCCTGTTTTTGTCATTATGGTTGTTTTATTCATTCCTTTTTTTCTAATGTAATTCTTATCTTTATTCTTTTTAATTTACTTTTTTATCTTTTGCTGCCCATGTGTCTCTCTTTTTCTTTTTATTATAATTTTGTATTATTTTGACTTATTTTTAAAATTTTTTAGGCTTTTTACTTATTGTTCTTCTTACGTTTCCCTAATTTTTTTAAAATATTTTTTTCTTCATTGTGTGATTGATTTCTTTAAAATCTTTTTTTTTTTTCCTCTCCCTCTACTTAACATACATTTCTTTCTTGGATCTTCTTTCTCCTTTCTTTTACTTAAGCATTACTGCCTCCTCCTTTCTCCACATTCCCTTACCCTCTTCTTATTTCAAGCAAATGTTATTTTTCCTTCACCTTAAATAATTTGTAACTTCATAGCTTATTCTATATTAATATCACCATTTTCTCATCTATAGACATTGATGGTGTAGTCACTGGCTTTAACTGATTTTAAGTGTATTTCTATATATGGTTTGGTTGGATAGTGTACCTGTTACAGTGGTTTGTCTTGTCCTCTGTGAGTTGTACTGGGGATTGAGATCTCAAAAGAAAGCTGTTCACTAAAAAGGTCCTTAAATAAAATGGAAAAATATATCCATTTCAACAGATGCACAAAGCCCAAAACAGAAACATGAGAAACATGAAAAAGGAAGACAACATATCTCCTCCAAAAAACCATAATTCTTTAACAGCTGAATCCAAAGATACTGATATGTTTGTAATGTCAGACAAAGTATTCAAAATTCTGCTTGTAAAATGACCGATGACTTCAAAGAAGACACACAAAAAAAGCAGATGAGCGAAGTAAGGGAATCAATGCAGGACATAGATCAGAAAGTCACCAAGGTAGAAGACAAAGTCAGAAATGGATGAGAAATTCAGCAAGAAAATTGAGATTTTGAAAAAAAACAAGCAAACAGAAATTTTAGAAATGAAGAACTCAATAAATCAAATTAAAATCACATGGAAATCATCACCAGGAGACTAGATCAAGAAGAAGATAGACTATCAGGGGTGGAAGACAAGGTTGAGGGAATATTACATTCAGATATTAACAACAACAAAAATAAAAGAACATGACCACAACTTCCAAGAACTCTGGGGCATGATCAATAGGCCAAATCTAAGAATCCAGGTGGTAGAAGAAAGAGCTGAGATAAGAACTAAAAGCATAAAAACCCTGTTCAATTAACTTATAGCAGAAAATTTCCAAAATCTGGGGAAAGAAATAAACATCAAACCACAAGAGGCATTTAGAATCCCAAGTATACATGACCAGAAAAGAATCTTCCTATGACACATTATAGTTAAAATGCAAAGACTGTAGAAACAATATTAAAAGCTGTAAGAGAAAACATCAACTCACTTACAAAGGCAAACCCATCAGAACAACATCACACCTCTCAGCACAAACCCTAAAATCCAGGAAAGCATGGAATAATGTATTTCAAGCTCTGAGAATAAATTACTGCCAACCAAAATTACTATATCCAGCAAAGATATCATTTAAAATTTATGGAGAAATAAAGCTCTTCCAAGACAAGCACACACTAAAGCAATACATGACCAGTAAGCCAGCACTGCAGAAGATACTTAAAGGAATCCTAAATACACAGGAGGAAGAAAGACAGTCTCAATCACAAGAGGACAGGAAATAATAAACTTCAAGAGAACAGATAAGAACTAGGAAACTATCAGTCATGTCTCACTCAAAATACCAGTAAACTCTGAATATGAAAAAGGGACAAAGAAAAGAATAAATAGTATGTGAACCAACCAACAAAACATCCAACACAATTACAGATCAACAAACTCCTTTGAATAATAACCATAAATATAAATGGTCTTTACATTCCAATTAAAAGTTATAGATTAGTAGATTGGATTAAAAAAGATTCAACAATCTATTGTCTGCAAGAAAGACATCTCATTTGCAAGAACACTCATAGACTGAAAATGAAAGAATAGAAATTGATATACCAAACAAATGGAAGCCAAAAAGAAGAAGCACTAGCAATCTTTATGTCAAAAATGTGGACTTCAAGTTAAAATTAGTCAGAAGAGACAAAGAAGGTCACCACATATTAATAAAGGGAAAAATTGATCACGAAGATATAATAATTTTATATACACCAAACAGTGCACCCAATGTAATATAACAAATACTGTTGTTGTTGTTGTTGTTGTTGTTGTTGTTGTTAGATGCTGTTGAGTCAGGTCCAATTCATAATGACTCGATGTACAACAAAACTAAACACTCTCCAACACTATGCCATGCCCAGCACTGTTGTCAGTGCTTCTCTCCTATTCATAGAGTTTTCAAAGACAGATTGTTTTAGGAGTGGGTTGCCACATCCTTCTCCCTAGCCTTCAAGCAGCTGGTATTCCCAGGCAGTCTCCCATCCAAGGACTAACAAGGCCAACCCTGTTTAGCTTCCTAGATCAAGTGGACTCAGATGCCAGGGTGCTGTGACTACAGACATAACAAACACTGCTGGACACAAAGAGACAGGTCCAGGTACAATAATGGTAGATGACTTCTATATACCACTCTCATCAATAGGTAGAACATCCATAAAAAAATCAACAAAGAAACTTCAAACACCACAGTATATCAAATGGGCTTAATAGACATAATACAGAATATTCTATCCCAAAGCTACACAATACACATTCTTCTTGGCAGCCCATAGAACTTTCTTTAAAATAGATCACATTTTAGGCCATAAACCAAGTCTTGGCAAATAGAAATAATATCTTATTGGACTACAATGGAGCAAAACTGGAAGTCAATAGCAAGAGAAATTATAGAAACATATGCACGATAATAACTGTAACAGAGCATATAAATAGACTCAGAGACAGAAATCATATGATCATCTCAATACATGCAGAAAAGACCTTTAACAAAGTTCAATATCCTTTTATGATAAAAAGCCCTGAGGAAGTTAGGAATTAAAGCGAGCATATCTCGAGATAATAAAGGCAATATATGAAAAACCTGTAGTCAACATCATACTTAATGGGGAAAAACTGAAATTGTCTCCTGTAAAATCAGAAATGAGACAAGGGTGTCCACTCTCTCCACTGCTGCTCAGTATAGTAATTGAAATATTAGCCACAGAAATAAGGGAAGAGAAAGAAAGGGATCTAAATAGGAATGGAAGAAGTCAAATTATTACTATTTGCAGATGATATGATCCTATACTTAAAAGGCCCTAAAGACTACCAGAAAATTCTTAGAGCTGATAAACATTTTCAGCAAAGTACTTGGATACAAAATCAACATATGAAGATCAGTAGCTTTTCTATATACTGGTAATGACCAGACGGAGAAACAATCCCATTCACAATAGCTTCAAAAACAATAAAAGACCTATAAATAAACTTAACTGAGGAAGTGAAAGACCTATACAACAAAACCTTTAAAACATTGATGAAAGAAATTGAAGACAACACTAGAAGATGGAAAGATTTCCTATGCTCATGAATCAGAAAAATTAATCTTGTGAAAATGGCTATATTATTGAAGGTAATCTATAGTTTCAGTGCAATCCAAATCAAAATTTCAATGGCATTCTTCACAGAAATAGAAAAAACAATTTAAAATTCATATGGAAACACAAAAGACCCAAAATTGCCCAAAAAATCCTGAGCAGAAAGAGCAATGCACAGAACATCACAATACCTGATTTCAAATTATACTACAGAGCCATAGTGACAAAACTGCATGGGATTGTCACAAAAATAGACATGCACATCAATAGAATAGATCCATAAATAAATCCATGTAGCTATAGCTACCTGATGTTTGACAAAGATGCCAAAAATATAAGTTGGAGAACAGACAGCTTCTTCAATAAATGGTGCTGGGAGAACTCGATATCCTTATGTAGAAGACTAAAACTAGATCCTTCTCTCACCTTATAAAAAATCAGTTCAAAATAGATCCAAGATCTTAATGTAAGACCCGAAACTTTGAAACTGCTAGAGCAAAACACTTCAAGACATAGGCATGGGCAAGGACTTTCTGAATAGAACCTCAGTAGCACAGGAAACAGTAGAAAGAATTGACAAATGGGATCACATGAAATTAAAAACCTTTTGCACAGCAAAGGACTTAATTATGAGAGTGAAGAGATAGCCTATAGAATGGGAGAAAATCTTTTCCAACCATATACTTGACAGAGGATTACTATCTATTATATGTAAAGAGTTAAAAAATTATATACCAAAAAGCAAAATATCCAATCAAAAAATGGGCACATAAGTTGAACAGAAAGTTCTCAAAATAATAAATAATAATGACTAACAATCATGTGAAAAAATGTCCAGCATCCTTAGCCACCAGAGAAATGCAAATCAAAACTATCTTGAGATTCCATCTCATCCCAGTCAGTAGGCAACAAAACAAACAACAGCAAATGTTTACAAGTATGCATGGGGAAAGGAACCCTGCAGGTTGGTGCAGCCACTGTGGAAATCAGTGTGGAGGTTCCTCAAAAAATTAAAAATAGAGCAGGGCACATGGCTGTAATCCCAGAAACTCGTGAGACTATGGCAGGAGGATCACAGTTTCAAGGCCAGAGGCAGACTATATAACTTAGACTCTGTCTCAATTCTCTCTCTCTCTCTCTCTCTCTCTCTCTCTATATATATATATATATATATATACACATCTATATATATACATACATCTATATATATATACATACATATATATATATACACATGCTGCTGTTGCAGCTTTGTGGTAGAGTACTTACAAAATATGTGTGAGTCCCTGGGTTTAGAAACAAACAAAACAAAAATCTCTAAAACAGAACTACCATACAACCCAGCTACACCAGTTTCTCACTCCTGGGTATATCTGAAGAATATAAATCAACACTCTATAGAAATACCTGTTAATCCATATTTATTGTAGTGTTATTCGAAATAGCCAAGACATGGAATCAATCTAGGTGTCAATCAGCAGATGAATGGATAGAGAAAATGTGGTATATACACACCATGGAGGGTTTTTTATTCATGGCATTTGCAGGAAAATGGATGGAACTGGAGTTCATCATTTTAAGCAAAATAAGCTGGACCCAGGAAGATAAATATTCCATATTTTCTCTCATATGAAGATATTAGATTTCAATATATACTGAATATTAAAATATACAGATCATGAAAGTAGAAGGGAACCTATGCAGGGGGAGAAAGGAATTAAAGAGAAGGGGAAGGCAGTAATAAGAAAGGGTAATGGGGAAAAGGAAGAGAAATATTACAGGTTTTGCCTTTAAGACAAAATCTGGAATAGAAAAAAAATATATATGTAATATACACAAACACACAAAGAAGACATGCAAGTAGAAGGGGGACCATTGGTCAGGGGAAGAAGATAAGGGGGAGGTGGGTCATGACAAGGTAATGGTGGAAGTGAACATAAGTAATGTACAATTATATCCATGTATGGAAATGTCATAATTAAACTCATTAGGTTGTAGACTAAGAATTTACTAAGAAAAAAAAGAAAAGAAAAACAAAAGAGCCAGAGCTATTGATAGGAAGTACAGCTGAGTCCTGAGACACCCTTTCCTCTGCCACTCTCTTGGTGTGGGATGCTGGCACCAGGACTATGTGGCTTGCCTTCTTATCACTCTATAGCCCACAGTGTCTAAGCTGGAGGCTTGCCTGTGGCCTGGGCAGTGCTCTCAGCTTTGAATCTGTGACCTAGAAGCCTGCTCTTAGGCCAACATCTTCTCACATAGTAAAACAGGCTGGCTTGTAAGGTGTGCCAAAGAAAAACAAATATCCTAGCTTCTACCAGGTGGCAAGAAGGAGTGAGAGGAAGAAAAGAGAAGCAACTGGAGAAAAAAAACACAAAAAAGTAGGAAAAAGGAAGACTAACAAAGTCACTTTTCTAAGAAGCCTTTAAGCCAAGTTTACCAGCAAGGCACTGACAGGAGCAGATTAATGTCTCTAAAGAAAGCAAGAACTTATTGGTCCCCTGTAGAGCTGGGACTCTGGCTCTGGGGGCCTAACCCTTGGGCTGGATAAACAGGCTCTACTTCTGCAAGAATGGTTTCCACCCTATGTACAGATCCCTAAGAATTAGGAAGTCTTCACAAGGAAATTCAGCTTTATTTCTTCAGGAGACCAGGGTAGAAGCACTTGCCTGATTACTGTGTGCTGCTGGGCTAGTCTCATCTGCAGGCAGGGACCTGGACTGAGGAGGGAGTGCAGTGTGTGTGTGTGTGTGTGTGTGTGCACTCACACAAGTGCTTGCATCTGTACAAGTATGGATGTTATAGCAAAGGCTGAGATGTTGCCAGTTTGGGGCAGTTGTGTGATACAGAGTTTGCAGCTCAGACTAAGACCCTGACTTGCAGCTGCTGTGTCATCAGGAACCACTTTGGTGGTTTGGATATATACTTCGGGACAAAAACAAACTAAATTTTAAGTTTCTGAGACTGGCAGCAGCAGTCAGTCCTTAGCCAGCCTATTGCCTCCTCTTTTTTCCCTAAGGCAGTGAAGTGCCTGCTTCTTCACTTCTTCACTGCTTCACTGCTTTCTCTTCTGTAGAAACCATCTAGAACTGCATTCTTCATTGTGTCCACTAGAAATCCACCTTCCCTGCTGCGCCTCATAGGCTGGGCTGACCCACCTTCACCAACCCATCCTTCCTTGACGCTGCTGGCTCCTGGGGTGTGGGGTGGCTGCCATCACAGGATGTTCCACCCTTGTGAGTATATGTTTTTAAATGACTGAGCAAGACCCATGTTTACAAAATCGAACAGATCTGATGAGATCCCAGAAGCCCATGGGAAACCCTAACGTTCTCTGTCCCTGCCGAGCTGGGCTCTTGCTTATAGTCTCCTCCTAGTCGACCTCAGCACCCTTTTATGTGTGAGGCTATTTTAGACATTGTCAAGGGCTTTCTGGAGCCCTGGACATGAAGTGTGCACAGAGGCCCCCTCTAGTTCATCGCACAGGCTTCTGGGTCTGATGCTCGACTTGAGTGTCTGTGAAGTGCCTACTATGTCCATAGCCACATAAATAAGTCCTTTTAACACCTGTGCCTTAGTTTTACCCCTTACAAAATAATGTGGCAGAAGTACATGTCACTCTAGGGCTCTTGCCAGAATTAAATGAGACAGCAAATGCAAAGTACTTAGCACAGTGCTTGGTACACAGATAAATACTAGTTTAACAAAAATGTTGCTGTATTATTATTTCTTATTTTTGCCAAAAAACAGCTTTCTTAACATACATGTTTACATGGGGAAGTTTGATGGCTTGGAGGATAAGGAGGGGGTGCCAAGATGAAGCGAAAGTCATTTCTCTTGTCACCGTGCCCCTCTCAGCAGCCATCCATCTCTTCTGACTCCTCCATGTGGGCCTCTTCTGAAGTGGAATCATTTCCCACAGAACACTCATGGCGGTGGACTTGTACATTTGTTACACCTGTAGACTGGGGCATCACCAAAGGGAAGTGGTTGGGGAATGGCAGGAATTACCCAAGAGCCCTCATTGGGATCCTATGGCACAGAAAACAGGAACTTTCTCCTGCCTTCCTCTCCTAGTGAAGAAAATTTGGAATCCAGGGCTCTGTGAAACACTTGAAGGAAACCGGTGATGAAAATGCTCGGCTCAGCTTTCCAAGGCTGCGGTTCCTCCCCAGGGCCATGCACCAGGCTCCTGTGTTTCCACACTGCTGCTGGTAGACCAGGTCAGCCAGCGAATCTACAGTGCAGAGAAGCAGAACTAGGGACAGAGGGGTAAGATGCCATTTACACTGGTGAATCTCAAACCAGGAGCCATCCTGGCACTGGCCTTGAGTGAGCTGGGCCAAGGCAAGTGGCATGACCTTTCTCAGCAAAGAACCAAGTGTGTGGACAATAGTTTCTCCTTTTCAACTTTTTCTGTGCGTTGTGCTTAGCAAATTGTGAAGTACGTAAACAATTAACCAGGTCATGTTATGAGAGAGGAGGAAAAAGAAAACCTCTAATGAGATAAATATAGCCACTTCTTTGTGTGGCATAGAACTCAGATATTTCATGTTTGAGGTAAAGTAGGCCTGAGTGGTCAACTCCAGATTTGGGGGAATCATGGAGTTTGTGTGCCTGAGGGTTTGAATTTAAGCCTGCCCAAGTGTCCCCTTCCCCCATCTTTTTTGTACCTCTCTTTTTTTCTCCAGGGAAAAAGTTGACATAAGCTACAAAGGTTCTCCCAGGGCTAGTTATTAACCAAGAATGTTGAGAGGCCTTGACAAATATAAAATGCTATATATAGGCCCAACAGTAAATCAGAGTTATCTACATCAAGTGAGACTCAGAGGTTTCCTTAAACAATGCAGTTGGTTTGTTCCCAATCTTTCCAAGCAGACCAAAGTGCTGTGGTATATCTTTTTAATGTGGCAGGCCTCAAGGGTGGATTGAGTTAGGCAATTTATCCTCTTTTATGCACTGTATTCACAGACAACACTTCAATGGGGTAACATAAAACCACAGATAGGTTTCCTTACTGTGATAGTTAAGTGAACTAGGAAAGCAGAGGCACCCAGTGGGTACAACAGAAGTATCTGAGAAGAAAATGGGCCTTTGCAGAAATGACTAAAGTGAAAAACCTTCCCAACTGCTTTGGCCATTATGTTTAAAGGCGTGTTTCTCTAGGGACTTATTTCTGAAACTGGTCTCAAACCTCAGGTCTTCCCTAGGGCATTGATGTTGCATTTTGACTTGGCCAAGGGCTTCCCAGACCACAGGCTCTCACCATTCAGCAAGCAGATACCAGGGAGCAGGAAAGGTTCGAAGATTGTTTCTCAAAACCTGCTGTCTCATCCACCCTCCAGGATGTCGCTCACACTGAAGGTGTATGAACACATAAAATGCACTGAAACTCTGCACTGCTGCCTCTGCTCCTCTTGCAGGCCACTTGGCATGGTGGCCCTGCTCAAGCCAAGCCACAGGGAAGAATGTGCCTGATATGGGTCTTAGGCATCAGATTTTCTGACAGGGAGACTGATTTGCTGGTTGTTAGCAAAGAGTTGGTGGCATTCAAATGAGCAACAACAGAGGACTGTGGGCTGGTTGCTAAGGGCCAGCTTTGACTCCAGTCCGAAGCCTAAAAAATAAAAATGTTCTACCTGGTGCTAAGGAGCTTCCAAATTCCCCGGGGTAGAGGGTGAGAGGAAGGAAATTGACTTTGCAGGGACTCGGAGATGTTTTCAGGATTTTAGAAACAGTCCATCATGACTGCTGTGGTGCTTACTTTGTGTATATTTGTCAAAATTGTGCACTTAAAAGGGATGAATTCTGTATGCAAATTATAGCTCAATAAGCCCAATTTTAAAAAATACTGTAGTAATTGGAAACCATTAAAATCAAAGGACACTTAGAATCACTAATACCTGTTTAAAAATATTGGGGACTTAATTTTTTATAAGGGCTGGGATTTAGCTCAGTTGGTAGAGTGCTGCGCTGCGGTCTCTGAGGTCCCAAGTTCAATTCCCAGCACTGCAAAAATGGGAGAAGGGCCCGGCAATCCACTCCTGAGGCAATCCGGAAACAGTCAGCCATTGGAAACCCTGTGAGGGTCGCTATGAGTCGGATACAGACTCGACGGCACCTAACAACAACAACAATTTTTTATAAAATTAAAAAAATCTATCATGGTAAGCATTCACTCTTTAAGAGTCAAGGGGAGGCATAGAATCTGTATTTTTTAGAGTTGTTTATACTTTTTACTTAGGCATTTTATTCAGTTTTTTAAAAATTATTTTGAAAAAGAAATCAAGCTTATAAAGAAGAAGAGCTTTCTTCTGAATTGGTTTTAATATCCCAATGTCATGGGTGTGAAGAAAAGATAGAATTTCTTAAGAATAATCTATGTTTAACAAAACTAAGAAATCAGCTATTAGAACTAATATATTACTCTGATGCCTGGATGCACAATATACAAATATTCTCAGATAATACTTATAAAGAAGAAAAGGAGCATTTTATAATAGGTAGAAAAGAAATCAAAACAAAAGGAACAAGAACATCAAGAATGACAACAAAATTTGGAAATAAGTTTTTAAAAATGTACAAGACCTGTCTGAATTTAGTTATAAAATTTTAGTTAATAATACAAAAGCAGAATTGAGTAAATTAAGGCATACTCTGTATTATTCATGGTGTCATTTTTTTCTCAAATTAATGGTTAGATTCAACATAGTTCTAATCAAAATTGCAATTGAAATTTTTTAAATGAAAATGTGACTATAGAGTTAATCTAGAAGACTGTATAGAAAAAAAAATAACCAAGAAAGATTTATAAAGAGATAAAAGGTTTTTGGCCTGCAGCCATAGCACTGTGCAGTGGCAGATCCCACCAGATCTTGGCAGCTAAGCATGGTCGGGCCTGGTTAGTACTTGGATGGGAGACCACGTGGGAACACCAGATACTGTAGGCTTGGGAGAAAGACCTGGCAACTCACTCCCCAAAATTAATCCGCCATTGAAAGCCCTAAGAAGAGCAAAGAAGCAGTGACAATAGTGTTTTGCCTGTTATAGGTAGAGTCTCTATGAGTCAGACACCTAATAACAAAAAAAGGATTTAAAAAACTTGTAATAAAGCTTTAATAGCATGATACGTGTACAAAACTAGACAGAAGAGAATTCTCAAACACACACACACACACACACACGAATTTAGTATCTGAAAAAGTCATTTCAGAGCTGGACACAGTGGCACACACCTGTAATCCCAGTAGCTCAGGAGATGGAGGCGGGAGGATCACAAGTTCGAGACCAGAGGCAGATGCATAACTTAGTGAGACCCTGTCTCAATAAGTAAAAAAAAAAAAGGGGGTGGGGGGGGCACAGCTCAGTGGTCCAGCACTTGCAAAGCAGGCAGGCACAAGTCTGTGGGTTCAACCCTAAGTACCACAAAAAAAAACCAAAAACAAAACAAAACAAAAATATTTCAAATTAGTGGAGAAAAACAAAAGATTATTTCAATGAATAGTGTTGGTACAATTAGTTCATATTTTTTAGGGTAAGATGGACCCAATCATATCTTTGAATTCTTTTTTAGTTTTTATTTATATTTTATTATTTACTTATTTATTTATTATTTATTTAGGTGTTAAACTCAGGGCCTTGCACATAGTTTGCAAGTGCTCTATCACTGAGCTGCACACCAAGCCCATTTTTTATTTTTTGTTTTGATTCAGGATCTCATTAAGGTATGTGGCTGCCTCTGGGCTTGAACTCACAATCTTCCTGCTTCTGCCTCCCAACTCACTAGGATTGCAGGCGTGTGCCACCACACCCAGCTTATCCTTGAATTCTTGATGAATTAAATAATTAAAATTTAAAACATGAATACACAGAAGAGAGAAAACTATAATAAATATTCAATTACCAGTGTGTAGAAGTACTTTGTGGGTTGGGATTTAGCTCAGTGGGTAGAGCACTGTGCTGCAGTCTCTGAGGTCCAGAGTTCAATTCCCAGCACCGCAAAAATGGGAGAAGGACCTGGCAATCCACTCCCAAGGCAATCCTGAAACAGTCAGCCATTGAAAACCCTATGAGGGTCGCTATGAGTCGGATACTGACTCGACGGCACCTAACAACAACAACTAACAAGAAGTACTTTGTAAGGAAAAATTAATGAAGAATCTGTAAAAAAAAGAGGAAAGATTTTTTTTAAATAAAAATTAAATAATTGTTTATGTCAAACCCATGATAAAGAAACATGAGGCAAAGAATACCTAGGGGGAAAAAAAGACAAAATATAAGACAACAGTTAATATGGCTAATATATGAAGAGCTTCCAGAAATCAATAAACTAAAGGTAAATATCCTAGACAGAAAAAGTATTAATATTTCTAAAAAGGAATTTTTATAAGTAGAAAAAGTTAGATAATAAGTCATGAAAAGAATTTCAGGCTTATTCTTTAAGATTAATTGAAGAAAGATGCTGATTTTTATCAAATTGGCACATAATTTAAATTTTGAAAAAATTCCAATAATTACATATTTGGGTAAAAGTTCAGGAAAAAGGAAAATCTCATATGTTTCTGGTGACAGTAAAAGATTGTTCAGATTTTCTGGTTGAAAATAGCTTTATTATATAAAAGCTTAAAGCTGTGGATAATATTTAACCTAATAATTTCTTTTCAAGGAATCTATCCTTAGGAAATACTTTTAGAATATATAAATATTTAGGTACAAGGATGTTTTTTGCAGTGTTATAACTTTAAACATTCTAGAAATAGTATATCTGTAATTACAGCTTGCAGAAAATTACACTCCCCAGAATATGTAAAGCTTTGCAAAAAACATAAAAAATGATGTGAGGTGAAATAAAATTGGATGTAAAGCTGCATATACAACTGAGTTGTGGGTGGGTTTGGCTCTTTATGTACAAGCACATGTATGTACACAAATGGATAAAAGACCGGAAAGACTTGCACAAATGGAATGCTAATTGTGGTAGTCAGTATGGTGGACTTATTGGTGGTTTAAAAAAGTACTTTTATGTGGTATTTTTTCCAGGTTTTCTGTAAAAGCACCTATAAACTTTATGATCACAGGTGTAAAAATTAATTTTGTGATCTTCTTTGCCATCCCCCTGCTGCTCATCTAAAAAAATATGGAGGGTTGGGCTTCTATTGCATATTTCTGATTCCCTTCTTCTTCTATAGGCCTCCATTCTTGATCTTGGTGACATGCTCCACTTCTCATTCACATGAGAAGAAAATTCTTCTAATTTGAATATTTGGTATATTATGTCAACTTCTAGACTTTTGTTTTCAGTTGAGATATAATTCACATACACTAGTTATTTATTGAAGGGCATACTTGGTGGCTTTAAGTATATTCACAAAGTTATGCAACTGTCAACACTATCTGATTTCAGAACATTTTCATTATCTCCCAAAGAAAACTTATACCCATTAGTAATCACACCCTATTACTCACTCCCTCCATCCCTGGTAACCAGTAAGCTACTTTCACTGGCTACAGTTTTGCCTATTTTAGACATTTCTTATAAATGGAACCATTCTGTACATGGCCTTTGTATCTAACTTCCTTTACTATGCTTAAAGTTTTCAAGGTTTGTCCCTGTTGTAGCAGGTATCTGAACTTCATTCTTTCTATTACTATCATTTTTATTACTTTTTATTACTTTTATTACTTTTTATTACCATCATTTGAATTACCACATTTTGTTTGTTTATTCATCAGTTAATGGACATGTGGGTTGTTTCCACTTTTTGGCTATTGTAACTAAATGCTATGAAGAATACTCATGTATAAGTTTTTAATCAGTATGTTTTAAATTCCCTTGAGCATATACTTAGAAGTGAAATTGGTGAATCATATCATTTCTCTATGCTTAAATTTTTTGGGAGCTGCCCAACTATTTTCCAAAATGACTGCATCACTTTATATTCCAGCATTGTAAGAGGGTTCCAATATTTCTTTCTCCTCACCATAACATATTTATTGTTGTTGTTGTTAGGTGCCATCGAGTAGAGTCCAACTCATAGTGACCCTATGCACAGCAGATCAAAACACTTGCTGATTCTGTGCCAGGCAAACGATCTTATTTATGTTTAAGCCCATTGTTCCAGACACTGTGTCAATCCATCTGGTGGAGGGTTTACCTCTTTTACATTGACCTGCCACTCTCCCAAACATGATGTCCTTCTCCAGGGATTGATCTCTCCTGACTACATGTCCGAAATATGTAAGATGCAGTCTGGCCATACTTGCTTCCAAGGAGCACTCTGGTTGCACTTCTAGAACAGATTTGTTGGTTCTTTTGGCAGTCCATGGTATATTCAATGGATGACTCCAGCATCACAATTCAAAAGCATCAATTCTTTTTCTGTCTCTCTTGTTCAATGTTCAGCTTTCACAACCATATGATGCCACTGAAAATACCATGGCATGAGTCAGATGCACCTTCATCTTCAATGTGACATCTTTGCTTTTCAATACTCTAAAGAGATCTTTTGCCACACCTTTTCCTAGGGCAATGTGTCTTTTGATTTGCTGCTTCCACAGGTGTTGATTATAGAGCCAAGCAATGCAAAATCTTGGACAACCTCAATCTTGTCTCCATTTATTGTAAAGTTGCATGCTGACCGAGTCGTAAGGATTTTTGTTTTGTTGATGTTTAGTCATAACCCATATTGAAGGCTATGATCTTTGATCTTCATCAGTAAATGTTTTAAATCCTCTTCACTTTCAGCAAGCAGAGTTGTGTCGTCTGCATAACACAGGTTGTTAATGAGCCTTCCTCCAATCTTGATGCCATGTTCTTCCTCATAAAGTCCAGCTTCTCAGATTATTTGCTTAGCGTATAAATTGAAGAGATAGGGTGAAAGTATACAACCCTGATGCACACCTTTCTCAACTTTAAACCACTCAGTGTTTCCTTGTTCTATTCGAACAACTGCCTCCTGATTCATGTACAGGTTTCTTATGAGCACAATTAGGTGTTCTGGTATTCCCATTTTCCAAAGTGTTATCCATAATTTATTATGATCCACACAATTAAATGCCTTTGCATAGTCAATAAAACATAAATAGACATCTTTCTGATATTCTCTGCTTTCAGCTAATATCCACCTGACATCAGCAATGATGTCCCTGGTTCCCTATCCTCTTCTGAATCCTGCTTGATTTTCCGGTAATTCCCTGTCTATATACTGCTGCAGTCACTTCTGAATGATCTTTAGTAGAATTTTGCTTGTGTGTGATATTAATGATATTGTCCGATAGTTTGCACATTCAGTTGGATCCCCTTTTTTGGGAATAGGCACAAATACGGATCTCTTCCAGTCAGTTGGCCAAGTAGCTGTTTTCCAAACCTGTTGACACAAACATGTTAACACCTCCAGTGCTGCATCTGTTTGTTGAAACATCTCTACTGGTATCCTATCAATTCCTGGAGCCTTGTGTTTCACCAATTCTTTCAAGGCAGCTTCCACTTCGTCCTTCAACACCATTGGTTCCTCTTCATATGCAACCTCTTGGAATGGTTGGTCATCTACCAATTCTTTCTTGTATAATAACTCTGTGTATTCTTCCCACCTTCTTTTGATGTTTCCTGCATCATTTAATATTTTCCCTGTAGAATCTTTCACTACTGCCACTCGAGGCTTGAATTTTTTCTTCACTTCCTTAAGCTTGAGAAACACAGAGCATGTTCTTCCCTTTGGTTTTCTGCCTCCAGCTCCTTGCACATGTCATTATAATATTTGTTTTTGTCTTCTTGAGCTGCCTTTTGAAATCTTCTGTTTAGTTCCTACTTCATCATGTCTTCCTTTTGCTTTAGTTGCTCAACGTTCAAGGGCAAGTTCTACTGTCTCTTTTGACATGTAATTTGGTCTTTTTTTTTCTTGTCTTTTTAAGAACTTTTTGCTTCCTTCTTGAGTGATATCTTTTATGTCATTGCACAGCTCTTCTGGTCTCCTATCATTTGTGTCTAATGCATTAAACCTATTTTTGAGGTGGTCTCTGAACTCAGGTGGGATATACTCAAGGTCATACTGTGGCTCTCATATACTTATTCTAATTTTCTTCAACTTCAGTTTGAACTTGCATATGAGAAGTTAATGGTCTGATCCACAGTCAGCACCTGGTCTTGTTTTGACATTTTGTACAGAGCTTTTCCATCGTCTCTTTCCACATATGTAGTCAATTTGATTCCTGTATGTTCCATCTGGTGAAGTCCATGTGTATAGTCTCCGTTTATGATGTTGAAAACATGTATTTGCAATGAAAAGGTCATTGGTCTGACAAAATTCTATCATGTGATCTCTAGCTTCGTTTCTGTCACCAAGACCATATTTTCCAACTACTGAGCCTTCTTCTTTGTTTCCAACCTTTGCATTCCAGTCACCAGTAATGATCAGTGTGTCTTGATTGCATGTTTGATCTATTTCAGATTGCAGAAGCTGATAGAAGTCTTCCTTTTCTTCATTTGTGGCCTTAGTGGTGGGTGCATAAATTTGAATAATAGTCATATTAACTGGCCTTCCTTGTAGGTGTATGGATATTATTCTATCACTGACAACATTGTGTTTCATGAAAGATCTTGAAATGTCTTTTTTGATGATGAATGCAATCCCATTTCTCTTTAGTTTATCACCCCCAGCATAGTAGACCATATGATTGTCTGACTCAAAATGGCCTATGCCGGTCCATTTTAGCTCACTGATGCCTAGAATGTCAATGTTTATGCGATCCATTTCTCTTTTAACAATTTCTAATTTGCCTAGATTCATACTACGTACATTCCATGTTCCAATTATTAATGGATGTTTACAGTTGTTTCTCCTCATTTTGAGT